>SNQJ01S0035323.1:119076-135306 GCA_010110895.2 Picea sitchensis
CGCGAACTCAGAGGTTTGTCAGGTGAGAGCCCAAAGATCGGGTGCTCCAAGTCACGAGAGGCGAAAATGCAAGGAGCGAGGATAGTCGTCGGATCCAGGTCACGGGAGGACCGTTGGATCTGGAACCCCATCACATTTCACGTATTCGGGGGTTCGGAGGTTGAAAGGAGTAGATTTCGACATCAGAATCCGTGAAGTTCCGAGAGACGAGGCACGAAGGGGACGCGTGGTAGAATCTCAAGGTGGACCCGGGGAAATAGAAAGGCAGACACACTTAACGTAACGGGAGGAGTCAACACCTCGTTGACCTCTTGCGTCTCGGGGATTCGCAAGACAAGAGGACGTGAGTTCGACCCTTCAACCCACGAAGTCACGAGTAGTGAGAATGAGAGGAGAAAAGTCAACATCGCCTCTCAGGGGTTTGGGAAAGAAAGGTGCCAAGGTTGGACCTTTGAACTCGTGAAGGCGCGAGAGGCAAGAAGTGTTAGTGCTTAGCCTAGCCAGCGGTCGCGCAAGGAAGGCGCTGACGGAAGAAAGGGCAATACCCATTTCACGATCTTAGGTATCGCGAGATTGAAGGGGAAGAGTTGGGAGCCATGACTCGCGAACTCACGAGATTGCGAGTCACAAAAAAAAGGACATGTGGATCAAACGAAAGGAGATTCCAACAGGGAATTTGAAAGAGTCGATCCAGCTCGAAGGGGTTAAAGAATGATACTGTGAGCGGATCTCGGTCCCGAGGGCCGATAGGTCTGCGTCAACATACCAATTTGGCATGCACAACAACCCAAGGCTTGTTGTGCATGCCAATTTGGCATGCAAAACAACCATAGGCCTGTTGTGCATGCCAAATTGGCATGCACAATAGGACTAGGGATAACACATACAAGATTAGATCTAATACAAACCATTGCCTAATATAATATAAAAGAGAAACTTCCTCAAATTTAAATATATTAATAGAGAGGCAAGTAGACTTCCTACAAATAGGGTCTCTATAACACTAATGAAGGGGGATCCAGAACCAAATGTTTTTAACATTCCAGTGATGAATGACCACTAGCTTCAAATTTTGTTAGACAAGATTTAAGAGCAGTTTCATTTGGCTTCATAATGAGAGACTCGTTTTTCAAACCAAGAAGCTATCCATTATGGGTCACATTTGAGTTCTTCAAGCTACAAATTCAATCACAAAACATACCAGGAACAAAGTTATATTGAATTTTTTTAG
The DNA here is from genome assembly GCA_010110895.2 of Picea sitchensis. Lineage (NCBI taxonomy): Eukaryota > Viridiplantae > Streptophyta > Pinopsida > Pinales > Pinaceae > Picea > Picea sitchensis. The sequence goes on from SNQJ01S0035323.1 coordinate 120,308, forward strand.
TGAAGGTCCTTACACATCATTTACATGTGCCATTGTTAAACCTACAAAGCCTACAAACCTACAAAGCCTATAGACCTACAAAACCTAAAAACCTTTTATAATGTGTTTTGAAATTTGAAACAAAAGAAAGTTGTTGTTGACTTCTCACGTGTTTCTCACCATGATCATTAGTTTAGAAATTCATAATCACCCCTTTGTGAGAGAAACCAAACACATAATCTTAACAGTAACTACCCTTGTTATCAATTAACTTGAAAAAGATGAATGAACCCAAAAAAGAGATTCAAAATATAATTAGTTTAGAAATTCAGAATACACTTTCCATACACAATAAACCCTAGGGGCCTGCTCTATATACTCGAAACTCCTAACAAATGTATACTTGAAAAGAAATACAATATGGGCATTGGCACCATAATTTCATAGGAAAACACTTGTTTCATCCTTTTCAAAGTTTCAACAAGGATGATGCCTTCTTTCCACTCCATCACAAAGCATGACTATAATATCCAAAAAAAATAAAATCCTTATAATTTTATATTCCAAGGGTACAAGTGTCAATTTTGAAGCTATTGCAGAAATTTCAAGAACCCTCAAAACCAACTTTGCAACAAAGCAATAAGAAATATTTGAAGCCCAATAATTGTGTTGATACTAAGAGGGGGGTGGATCAGTACCAAGTACAATTTAAAACCTTTTTCAAGTTATACTTAAACCATTCAACTATATCCAATGAGAAATGAACAATAGTATAAGAATTACACCAATACACCACAATACACCATGCACAATATATGAGAAATAATCAATAGTTATTGTTCAAAGGAAGTAATGATTTCCAAAGGTAGCTACAGCTTCTAAATGTAAAGGGAGGGATAAACCTCTAAGAGGAAGATGCAATCCTCCAATATCAAGAGATATTTTAACTCTCAATCCTTGCCCCTTCCTTCCACCCAAAAATATATGAGAGATAATAAAACTTTACATTAAATCATCACCATCAACCAATCATCACATAGAACCTGATAATGCTTCCTGAGACTTCTTCAATTTCTGCAATTCTTGAATTCTTAGAGTACTCTGATCCTATATATAATATTACTCAATGTATTCTCTAAAACTTCTCCAAGTTTCACTCCTTGAATCCTCCCCAAAAAGAAGTTATAGAAAGAATGGTAGACTTTATTCAATTCTGGTCTATTCAGGAGACCGAACTTATACAGAATTCCCTGTGCTCAATATTTAACATCCGATTCTGAAACTTGCACACAAGAAAATAAAGTTCGTACTCTTTCCAATTAAATTGTTCCCACGTCATTTGGATTATCGATCAAGAAGTTATGACTGTTTTACTAGGAACACATGTTTATTGACTAGTTTCAGGACTGGTCACAAACCCATCTTCCACAGAGTGTATCTCCATAATTATAGCGAATCAAGAGCTGAAATTTTTACCAGAGGTACCTTGATATGTCTTCTCAATACCATAGTGATTTCACCATCTGAATCATTCTAGAAAAAAAATTATATAAAAAATGGTAAGTAAGATGACCTGAAAATAACATACCTTAAGAGCATCGCAAAGACTTCATCCTCCCTTGAAATCGTAATGCTTTACTTCTTATTTCCTCACGAAATTCAACTTGTATCTAAATGAATGTATAATTATGTTTTATTTATACCATTTATGTCACTTCACATTTAACATTAGGGCCGACACGACACTTTCTTATTTTGTAATTCTTTTCTTTAATTATCTTTGGAGGGCCCATGTACTTCCTTCTTCAATTTACTTTGTCATCTTCAAAATTCATTTCTCCTCAACCATGAGGGATCCATTGATATTATACATACCACCAGAAGTAACATGATGTATACTATCCATTCATGGGTATTGTATATTCATGTGCGTACTACATTCATGTCCAAATACCTTTATCAATCTTCTTGGGTCCAAAACCCATGACTAGGGTTGACATCAATGACCAACAACCAATGTTCCAACAATCTCCCCCTTTGTCATTGATGGAAACACTCATACTCTATCATCATGATCCCAATTTCTCTCCCCTTTGACATCAATGGAAAAGGTTAGGGCTCCCACGAGTTTAATAGAAAAAATGTAACTCTCTTTGGGGTTCGTGCCCCTAGACATATGGCACTCAATAATACATCATCCTTATTTTTGGTCTTTGGGACTTTTTTCTTCCTTAGAATCCTTTTTGTGTGTCTTATGTATTCTCTCTCTTCTTCATGTCTAGGATGTATATGTTGTTCGGTCTTCTTGTTTGAGTTGCAACCAATCTTCTGGTTATTTTCTCACGATTTTACATTTTCAGGAGTAAAGCGTAAGAGTGTATCCTTGATCCGACATTTTACTAACAGCAGTAAATTATGATTCAAGTATTCAACCAAATAAAACATTCTTTGCTTTTACATTTTTTCTTCCAAGCTCTACTACACCTTCTCCAAAATTATTTTTGCGAGAAAATTCATCTCCAAATGTGACATTGCCACCCTTTCTCTTCAAGTGATGAATTTGTCTTGATCCCAGTCGTTTGAAGAACATCCACTATCTATGTACCATTCATCTTCTTCTTTACATTCTTCAGCGGTCAATGCTATTCAAAAATCTTCATTGTTTGGAATCTCTTTCCTTATCCATCTGTGGTTGGCATGGGACATCTTCATTCATATATCACCAATCCTCATGCTTTGTGACCAGAATAATTACATTTGTAGCATGCAATGTTTTTTTCCATCAATGGGAAAATGAATTATAACTTATGTTGACAAATCCATGATTATTTCCATATCTTCTATTTACACCATTCATGTTTTTCTTGCATGTGTTCCCTTTCATTGATTACGTAATTGAATTTCCTTATGTGTCCAAATTTTTGCAAATTATAACAATGACCAAGAAAAAATTTTGATACAGCAGGAGTAAGTGGCTTTCTTTGTGATGTAGTCCATCACGGGTTCATGATCTATTATTACGTAGTTTCCTTCATGTTAATTGAAGCTTCTTTGATTCACGAAGGTAGGAGGTCTTCTTGGATATTCATCTCTTTTGTAATCATTCCTTCTTTAAATTATCACGGTTACACTTCTCATCAGCTATGCATTGTAGCTCTTTCTTCAACCTTCTTGTTGGTATTTTTCATCTTCTTTGTGTGAAGTTTCACCCATGCATCCAAGATGTGTTAGAATCTTTTGGCACTTGATATTTTCTCAAGCTCTTCCTCAATGAGACAACTTCTTGTTCAAGTTTCTCACAATCTTCTTCTTTCTTCTTCATTTGGACATTCCTTACTTCTCCTATTACATTATTTCTTCTTGGTAGAGAGTTTTCAAGGAGATGGTTTCTTCTCTTAGTTTCAGAAGTCTTCTAATTGTTTATTCAAGATTACAACTGTCTTTTTAACTACCCAATTCACTTCTTAGTTTTTCTTGGAAGTGTCTTTGAAGTTACTTTATTTTTCAATCTAAACGGCTTCAATTTTAAGATTCTCATTTCTTGTTGAATAATTTTTTTCTTCATGATTTTCTTCTTCTTCTTCATTGGAATTTTCTTATTAGGTGTCATTTCTTTCAATCCTTGGATGAGGGACATTGAAATTCAATATGACCTACTCCTTCATAATTAAATAAAAAGAACTGGAAGTAGCTATTTTCTTTTTGAAATCTGAGATGTTGTAATTTGCTTCAACTTCTTCTTCTTCTTCTTCACGTCTTCCCTTACATGAGGTCTTGTAGCTTGTCCCAGAGATATTTTTCTGATGCACATGAGTCCACCTTGGATTTCACTGAATGTCAATCCATCCGGGATGGTATCTATTGCCAATTTGTTGTTCCTTTTGCTTCCTTATGAGATGCAATCTTTGGTTTTCTTCAAAGCATTGTATCTTGAAGCTCGTGAGAATAACATCACCTTACAGAGCTTTCAAGTAAGTTTCCATTCTATTACTCAATTATTCAAAATTTCTTCCATCAAATGGTGGAATCCCATTTGGAATTTTGTCTTCCATTTCTTCTTAGGATCTTCCTTCCGATTGGTTAGTATCTTGAAGGTAACTCACTCGATACCAATTGTTGGTACTAAGGGGGTGAATGGGTATCAAGTACAATTTAAAACCTTTTTCAACATACTTAAACCATTCAATTATATCAATGAAATGAACAATAGTATAAGAGTTACCAATACACCACAATACACCATGCACAATATATGAAATAATCAATAGTTTATTTGTTCAAGGGAAGTAATGACTTCAAAGGCTGACTACAACTTCCAAATGTAAAGGGATAAACCTCGAGAAGATACAATCCTCCAATATCGAGATATTTGAACTCTCCATCCTTGCCCTTCAGCTACTTAAAAATATGAGATAGTAAAACTTTACATTAAATCATCACCATCAACCAATCATCACATAGAACATTAAATGCTTCACGAGACTTCTTCAATTTTTGAAATTCTTCAATTCTTATAATTACTCCTGATCCTATATATGAAATATTACTCAATGTATTCTCTAAAACTCCTGCAAGTTTCATAGCGGTCCTCACAAAAAGAAGTTTATAGAATGGTAGACTTTATTCAATTACGGTCTATTCAGCCGAACTCCATATGAGGAGTCCCGTGCTCAATATTTAGCATCTGATTCGAAACTTGCACACAAGAAACCAAAATCTGTACTCTTTCCAATTAAAATTTTACCACGTCATTTGGATTATCGATGAAGTTATGACTATTTACCGGAACACTTGTTTATTGACTAGCTTGAAGATTGGTCTGAGCTCTATCTTCCACAAGTGTATCTCCATAATTATAATTGAATCAAGAGCTGAAATTTTTTACCAGAGGTACCTTGATATATCTTCTCAATACCATAGCAATTTCACCATCTGAATCGTTCTAGAAAAAATTTATAGAAAAATGGTAAGATGACACAAGAAAATAACACCTTAGAACACATCCGCAAATGACTTCATCCTCCCTTGAGAAATCAGCCTTCTTTACTTCTTATTTCCTCTGAAATTCAAAAGCTTGTATCAAAATGAAATTATAATTATGTTTATTTATACCATTTATGTCACTTCATTTTAATTAGAGGGTCGACTGACACTTTCTTATTACAGTAATTCTTTTCTTTAATTATCTTAGGAGACTGCATGTGCTTCCTTCTTCAATTCACTTTGTCATCTTCAAAATTCATTTCTCCTCAACCATGAGGATCCACGTGACGTTCCACATACCACGAAACAACATGATGTATACTATCCATTCATGGGTGTTGTATATTCATGTGCATTTTTCCTTCATGTCAAATACCTTTATCAATCTTGGTCCAAAACCCGGTAGGGTTGACATCAGTAAAACAACCAATATTCCAACATAATTGTGTGTTGAGTTATCCCAACCATTCACCATTTGACGCATTCAACAAACCTAAAGCCAAAAAGTATGAGTGAGTATCAAACTACTACAAAAAAATCAACAAGAATACAACCAACAATACTTTAAAACTAATCTATAAGATAGTAATAAAAAGGAAAAAAGAAAGTATAAAGTTTTTAAAACAATGTGAAAACAATAGCCTATTTAGATTTTTGACAAAATCTTCAAAAAAATTGTAATAATTTTCTTCTAATTTGTATGTATCATTCTTGTTATTGTATGATGAGTTGGCCACTGCTATAACAACTTCAAGTTGTATGAAATTATGGTCTATCAAATCATGCTTGTACATGTGTTTCCCCTTTATTCGATTGTACCAACAAAGTTGAATCTCAACTCCTTATGGCCTATCCAAAATATCAATGTCATTGTGGTAATCAAATACCATATTACCATCCTTCTTTCTTATTATTTGAACTCTTCCAATGTACCAAATTGAGAGAAGAAACACCCAGTTTGTGCCGGAAACACCTTTTCTTGTAGCATGTTTAGTGGTAGGTATAGACTCGCTCTCAAACAATACTGCACAATCCGATCCAATTCCAAAACTAATTGAAACACCATTTTTTGGAGCCCTCTCATCTCATCTAAAGTAGACCCCATTTCTCACTTTAGTCAACTTATCTTTGGATAATGTCAGGTTTCCATTCAATTGACTAACCAAACAATATTTATGCATATCCTTACCATGAATATCCACCACTGGTTTGATATTATGTTTACATTCTCATCAATGGAATCTAAAATTTCATCCAACTCATGTCTCCACTCACTTTCCATTATTTTCTATTCACTATCATCGAGTACCATTGATGGAAAAGGTTGGAGTATAGAGTTGGAATGACCTGGTATTGAATCATCAAATAATTCATCCACAAATTGGAGTGTTGAAATTTTTTTATCCTTTTTCCATGGTTTAAACCAATAAGAAAATTATATGTCTCCCTTTGGTTGCATGCCAAGATTTGATAAAATTCCATGTGCATCCTCCAATCCTATCTTAAGAGCTTCTATAATTTTTTCATCTGTAAAAATTGAATCATATTATGACAAAACATCAATATCCCTGCTCACTTGTTGGTGCAATGTATTCCAGATGCCCATTTGTTTCTTATGAGATTTTTAAAATGAATCCCTTGTGGATTCGATTCTTCTTCAACAACTTTATTAAGGGTTCCAATGGGATGAAGTAAGTCTGTGAAATCATATGCCCTCTCTACTCCAACCATCCACCAAACTCAAAGAATCCTATCACATACATCTAGCTTGGGTTAGGTGCAATACACATGGCAAGTTGGAGTATTAATACCTAAACAATCTCATCAACAAAACTACAAAGTGGAAAGAAATTTTCACATCTTGATATGACTCTCTGTTGATTAAATTTGTGTTGGCATTGGTATGAGATTGTTTTCATGTCACCCAACATAACCATAATGTAAAAAATGATGAACTCTTGAAGCATTTTGTACTCTTTCCCAAAGAGTCAAGCTATAAGACAAACAAATATCAATATAATCAACAACAATTGTTAGATAGGTCTATGTACCTAATGTCCTCTCTTTCAAACCACATGTACCTCTCATATCCTTCAAACACCTCTGAACATGCCTTGAATCAATGTGTTGTGTTGAACCCCAATTTTGTTGATCAATCCTCTCTATATCTTCAATTTTAATTTTTAAGCTTGTGATCATCCACTTTTAAAGTGTTATAAACCATTTTGACATGGTTAAAATTAACCACCTCTTATCCAATTCTCAAATCTCGTCTACCGCTAAACAAAGGATTCACTAACTTTTTGCCATTGTGGATGTAATCTTGGTCATGAATTCTTGTTACTTTGAAACCATCATACAACCTAGTTAACCTGCATCCTTCCCAATGAATTTTATATCTAATGCATGTAGTTGAAGAATAGTCCTTCAACATAAGTTGTTTTATTCTACTATCTCCATCCGTGGAATGACCAATAATAGGTGCCAACAAAATTTCAATGTGTTTCTTCCATAGGTCTTCTATTTTTTTCCCATTGTTGATGAACAAAATTTGCATTGAACCTATTTCATGTTGGATGAACAACCATAACCAAACGTTGAAGCTTGTCATGTAAAGGGTTTACAATAACAACACGTGCATAATGCCCAATCACACAATTCTTGAGTGTTTGTAACAATCTCTTATCCTGCAAATCCCTCACCAAATTTCACCAAGAAATGTGATTGGCACTTATGTTCTTCTTTATTACCATAAAATTCCACCAATGTATCACTTTTTTCTACCCACCTGACATATTTTTTCACAAATGTTTCATCTTCAACAAGCAATGCATGAATTGGTCCCTCTATACCGTGTTTGGATTTATATGAAGCATAAACTTGTCTAGATGTGATTTTCTAGATGTGATTTTCACCTTAGTTTATGTACCAAGAAAGTAGGTAACCATAACATAATACTTTCTCTTTATCACGGATGACCCCTTATTCTCACTAGTATTGTTAAAGGTACAAACCATGTGAAATCTAACCTTAAGAAGAGAATTTGGGAAATCATAGACATAGGTTATTTTCATTATTTCCCAAGATTCCAAGTATTGCAAACCAAGGAAGGAATTTACCTTTCCCAGCATAAGTATGCATGAGACCTTATTCATTGATTTCACATGGAATATTATAAATACTACTCCCTTTTAGTTTGGAGTCAAAATTGTTTCCACCTATATTACACCCAAAGTATATGCCACTTTGTACCACCATGGTTAGTTGGTATCCTTTTGTATATGAATCATACCCATCACGATATTTCATTTTTTGTTGGTCTTGTTGCCTTGTATGTAGAAACACCCCATGAGGAGGCCATTGGAAAGCAACAAAAATGATACTTTGGTATATCAAAGTGCAATACAGTTTGAAACTTTGGAAATCTTGAACTTTATGTATTATCTATGTTTAAATTATTTTCATAGATATGTTTTTTACTATGCCTTATTCACATCATGAGGTAGACATGCTATGGTGATTTTGAATACTTATAAGAATTGTTATTTTACAGCTAATAAAAGAATCAAGATTGGCTTGGCATGAACACCTAAATGGGATTTGATACCACAACATGGGGTTTTTTTATGCCTAGCTACCCATGTCTCTCTTCCTACCCACCTTACAATAACTTTAACCTTCTCTCTTTTGTGATATTGATGTTGAGCCTAGAGTATTGTTTAATAGGAGACATGAGCAATGGATGTAACCATCTCCTAGATCTAGGAAAACATTGTTGGATTACTTACATTAGGGGTTGGTGGGTAATAGAAATTTAATCCCTTTTTAACCATATAATGCAAAGTGTTATATCAGTGTAGAATTATCATCCAATAATTGCCAGAGTAAATAAACAATGAAAAAATGAGAAATCCTTACACATACATAGTACACCGGTGTTTTTCATTGGAAACCCAAACCGGAGAAAACCACGGAAGATTTTTCTTATATGTATTGAATAATTACATTCATTGGAGCACCAACTTCCTTTGTTTTTCCATCACACCTGGCCGGAGGCACACAACCTAAGAGAGCTCCAACTCCCCAATTCTCGGCTACAAGCTAGAAGGGCTACAACCCCCTATGTTCTCTAACTCCTGCTGGAAGGTGTCTACAACCACCTTTCATTTCCTTGTCCAACTTCCCTGACATATAAATGCCAAATGTAGAAAACACTGTCACTATAATTGAATCAACCACTTACTTGTAAACCTGTACCAATAACCTATAGCAACCTATACCAATCAACCTGGACTAAAAAAATTGTACCAATAACCTGAACCAACATGTACCATGCATCAACAATGAATCATCCAAGATGTACGAACATCATCAACTATACACCTCATGTATGTACCAACTCATCAGCTATCTGTCTCAACCATGTACCCAACATATTGCCTCAACCATATACCAAGACATACACCAATATAACCATCAAACATTATCAACAATTCATCACTCTATCCATAAAACTAAATACCATAAACGCTTACATCAAACATGTACCACAACCACACACTATCACTGTAGCCTCAAATACAAACCAACAACTTTAGTAACACATCACAACCAAAAGGCCGATACCCATATGCCAAATACCGACAACCAAATACCAATTGTATCCCTCAACAAAATCTGATATATGCAGCAATGTTGAACATCCAATACCATCTCAGAGCTAAACCCTGGCTCACAAAACATACCACCCTCAAACAAGATGTTCCTTATCTCTCATAAATAGAATAGCCATGTTGTTAACAATTTTTACATACACTTTCTTCGATTTTTTCTATACGCTTTTACTCTTAATTTTTTTTATTAGCACATTTTCTACCGCGCATTTTTTTGTGGCACTTTTCCCTCACGCGCTTTTTACGCCACACTTTTTCTGTGCTGATTTTTTCTATCGCGCTTTTTGTCATGATTTTTAAAACACTTTTTCTACCACACTTGTTTTGCCTCCCGGTTTTTTCTGCGCTTTTTAGGCACTTTTCTAGCATTGTTCACCGCCGCACTTTCTCTATCAATAATACTTGCCAAATAACCTTTCACAAATTAGATATTCAATGATATTCAATAGGTTCAAGTGTGTGATTAAATGAGATAGCCTTACTCTTATTTATCTTTTCATGTAGCATCCCACTTTCCTTATTTTAGGGGTTCTCCATTAACTTTATTTTTAAAGTAATTTCTTTTCCAAAACACTTTGACTTCTTTGACCTTTTGGGGCTTCTAGATGACTCATGAGGGTTCTCAAATTCACATGACCATAACTCTCTAACCCTGAGGAGTTATGTGATGTTCCAAATACCATAGGAAATGGAATGACATGTATTATCATCCATCGGGGGTTGCCCCTAATGAGCGGGATACTCCCCTTGAACTCTTCTAAAACTGATCTCCCAACCTAAACTATCCTATTTATGGTCTTCATCATGTAAATCTAAGACATATAAGATAATCATTCAAAAGCCATTCATTTGGAGTAGAAATTACTCTAAGTCTATGGTGAAGATACTCAAGGCTTCGTGGGCCGGTTTTGTTAAGATGTCTACCACTTATTCTTTTGTGCCCACATATTCAGCTCTGGGTGTTCTTATCTACAACTTGTTCCTATAAAAGTGATACTTTATTGGAATGTTCTTTGTCTTAGGTCATCACCGAGGTTATTTTAGTATTGATGGCACTTTTTAGTATCTAATGGGTGGAATGGGCTTATCATGCTCAACTTGTATATGTCACAATGATTTTGTTTCATCCATAGAACCTATGTACAACGTGTTACTACTACAATCTTGCCTGTTGTGAATGGGATATTGATCATTGTTCTTGCTTCTGTGATACTAAACACTCACCAAGTGAGCGTCGGCTCCTTTGGTGCTTCATTGGTCATAAATGCAACCTACCCAATATGCTGCATATCGTAGACAATATCATGAATCATTTCTTTTGGATACCATAATCAAATCTTCTATTCCTTTGAGATGTCGAAAATCTTCTACTGCTTGTTGTTAATACGTTCAGCACGGTGTTGCTTGAAATCATGCCACCTATCCAAGCTGCCTACAATAAATCTGAATGCGGATGTTGTCACATAAATTAATCTACCAATCATTGACATGTATGGCCTATGAATTACGTAGACTTTGAATATCATCTTTTCTCAACTTACAAACAATTGGTTTGCATGGGAGTGGTAAGCGGTTTTGCAATGAGCCATTCACGAACCTCTTTAGCATTTCGATATGCTTAGTTTGAAATAAAAATTCATGGTTGGCACGGCGTGTCGAGGCCAAAGAAGGATAGTTCTCAAGTAATGACATTTCAAATTCATTATGCATATCCTTTACAAATTTTTAGCTTAACTTTGTCATCAATACTTCCAAAATAATATCACATCAACAGCAAACTTCAATTAATAAAAATACTATCTTGAGTTACCTTGATGTCGGGTTGTTGTACGCACTTCCTTTTATGAGATCCTTGCATGTTGTAGATATTTATCCTCTAGTTACCTACCGCTCTAGGAGCATGTTTAAATAAGGCCTTCTTCAATTTACACATAATGCGCATTCTCGACAAATGAAATCGCGGTTGTTCAATATGAACTTATTATTCAAGTTCTTAGTTCAAAAGATGCTTTCCGATCCATCGGTACTTTAATATTCTTGGAGCATGCATATGCTAGGAACAAAATAGATTGCTTCCATTCTAACAACTAGACAAAATATCTCTTCAAAGTCGATTCCTTCAGCACAGTATTGGCCATCTTTACATACCAATCTAGATTTTTTTCCTTGTAGCACGCCCATCTTCATTCAATTTATTTATGAATACCCACTTTGTTATATTACATTCTTATTCTTTGGTATTGGAACCAATTCTCATGTTTCATTCTTTTCTATTTGATCCAATTCTTCATCCATGGCCTTATTCCAAAATTCATCCTTGTTGGGCTCTTCAAAACTTTTGGTTCAATCGTAGATGAGATTGCTAGGTGTGTTTTTTAAATTGAGCGGATTCTTCTTCTAGTCCTCAACTCCTACATCTTTGTTCTCGATAATCCAATCCGAAGGATGATTCTTTTGTATTCATTTTGTAGGTGTGGAGGCACTACCTTCAAACCTGTATCTACTTTTTAGATCCTCTTCATCTTCCCCTTCTACTTCTTCTTCATCTTCTACTTCTTCTTTGTGAAGTTGCTCCATTGATTCATTTCTTCTTCCTTCAATTCTTGTCCATGTTTCATGAATTGTTACATTGATGCTTTCCTAGCTTTTGTTCAACCTCAAGTTGTAACACTTGTATTATGTGTGCCTTTGTGTAACCAACAAGTACTCCTTTGTCCACACAGAGTCAAACTTTCTCCATTTTCCATCTTCTCTTTTGATGTATCATTTTCTTCCAAATACTACGGGGAGTGCTTCACATTTGTTGGTCTTCCTTTCCATAGATGCGTGGGAGTTTTGTCGGTTTTTCTCGGCCATTACTTTCTGTTTTGAATGTGAACCATTGTATGCCTTTGCATGTGTCAAAAATATCTGTCAAGTGGGAATCCATTAGCATTGTTAGGAGCCATTTCTTGTGTAATTATCATCATTATGATAATGTTCCTTTGTCTCTGAACCACTCTTTGAACCAATCTATGAATCCATGCTCGTCCATACTATCCAAGACTCTGCCTTACAATCCATAATAATGAGACATTTAACACTATACTATCCGTGAAGTCTTGATTAATCCATCAATTGTACTTACGCTAGCTGAATGCTGGATGCGATATTCTCAAACTCTTCTAGATGCTTGAATGATGGTTCTTTGGTCTATCGCAGGTTATCGCATAGACTCCCCCACATCTAATATTCATGTACACGAGTCTCTAAGCAGGATGGATCAAAACAATTCCTTCTCTAATGTGTAGTATCCTCATCTTCATTGGTAGATTCATCTCCTAGAACTCACGAATTCTTTCTTTAAATGCATTGGATTCATCTTTCCTCTGATTAACGAAATTACAATCTCATAAACATGCTCATATTTTACTTGTCCTTCTTTTCTTTCGGTTATTTTCCAAAACTTCATGTGTCGACATATTTCTTTTTCTCTATATAATTTTCTTCATCTCGTTTTATTGCCAATCTTAGATCTGCCGGGTGGTCTTTGTTCATGTTCTTAGGTGTTTTATTATCCATACTTTCTTATATGATATCAATGTTCTCTTTCATGGAAGTATCAATCATGCTTCTACAATCACTAACTATGTGTCCATAGTTATGACATTTGTAACATTCAATGTTACGTGGGGCCACATAGACATTTATTGCTTGACCATTTCTTTTATAATCCTTGCAATCGCAACCTTATGTCCAAAGTTAAGGTACAATAAACAATGACCATAAAAATAAATTTGCATACACAGGGTGAATAAAAATAAATTTGCATACCTGGGAGTGAATAATCTTCTTTGTGGCATAGTCCTTCTGAATTTTTTCCTTGACTGATCATGATCATGATTGAAGCTTCTTTGTGGCTTGAACATGGATGGTCTTCTTGAAGATGTATCTTCAATATTTTTATTAGATTCTGGTTGACCATGATTCCTTCTTTTGAGTACTTCTTCAAAACTCTTTCTATTTTCTTCATTCTTCTTTTCTAGCAACCTAGAGTGCTTCTCTTCATTCTCTATAATTGTTGTGGATTTTTCTGTCTCTTCAACGTTATTGTTGAGCTTGACAATTTTACTTCTCAATGTGACAACTTCTTCTTCAAGCTTCTCAACCTCTTCTTCTTTCTTCATTATCTGAGACTTCATGACTTCTTCACTTCTTTTCGCTTCTTCAAGCTGAATTTTTAATGTGATTATTTCTTTTTCAAGTCATTTCTCTTCTTGACCAAACTCAGCCTCAAGATGGTTTAGATCATTAGTTATTTCCTTAAGATGATCTGTCAATATCTTCTCTCTCATTTCTACTTCTTCCTTCTGTGCTTCTATGTTGGCTTTCAAATATTGCTTTTGATATTCAAGATTTTCTTCGATATTTATGGCTTCTTCTTGTTGAATTCTTAAGTTCTCGATGACATGTTGGGCTTCTTCAAAAATATGAACACTTTCCTTTTGTTTCATCAATTTTTTCTTGAGTGAGTTGTTTTCTTCTCTTAGTTCATATAAAGCACTAATCAATACTCTGGTGATTATGTACTCTTCATCTTCTGAATATGTTTGACATGGTGAACATAAATCTTCTTGATATGTATCTGCATCTTCTTTGGCATTTTCGGAATATGCGATCGGTGAAGAATATATGTCATGTAGCTTATCCCAAAGTTCTTTGGTTGATGAACATTTACCAACCTTTTCTCTTATAGGATTAGGTAATCCTTCCTAGATGAAATCCATTGTTATTTTGTTATTCTTCTTCAATTCCTTCTTGGCTATAGCCTTTTCCCTTTTTGAACTATCATATCCTGTAACAACTGATAGCCAAATATAATTTCCTTATGCCTGTAAAAATAATTCCATCCTTCTCCTCCACATCTCATACTTAAAACCATTTTGACCATTAAACACGTCTACTCCATTCTCATAAAAATCCATGATCTCCTTCCAGTGGTTAAAATTTTTCCTGAAGGAACCGACTTTGATTCCAATTGTTGGATTACTGAGAGGGGGGGTGAATTAGTAATAGAGCAATTTAATCCTTTTTAACCATATAATGCAAGTGTTATATCAGTGTATCATTATCATCCAATAATTGCAGAGTAAATAAACAATGAAAAAATGAGCAATCATACACATACACAGTACACCAGTGTTTTTACATGGAAACCCAAAGCGGGAGAAAACCACATAATTATTTTTCTTATGTGTCTTGAAGAATTACATTCATTGGAAGCACCAACTTCCTTTTTTTTCCTGCTACAACTGGAAGGAGGCTCCAACCCCCTAGTTTCTCAGGCTACAACCTGAGGGAAGTTCCAACTCCCTAATTCTTTGG
>SNQJ01S0035324.1:30596-55411 GCA_010110895.2 Picea sitchensis
TGTTGACATGTATGCTCATAGTCTGTGCAATTATGAATGGTTTCAGTATAGGACTGTCTGTAGGGTGTTTTGATCAAAAAATGATGGCTGCATACTTTTATTGGAAAGACCACATATGGATTATGTTTCTCTCTCTCTCTCTCTCTCTCTCTCTCTCTCTCTCTCTCTCTCTCTCTCTATATATATATATAGATACATGCATTTGAACAAATTCAGTATTCAAGTCTGTTCTTGGGAAATCTATTCCCTTATTTTATCTCAAGTAATGCCTTGAATAGATCTTTCCACAGGGACATCCTCTTTAAAAGTTTACCCAAGGATCTGCCAGAGGATTTTATGACATAAGTCTGAAAAACCCGACATGAGAGACAGTGGTATTCTTAGACTTCGATATTTCAGAGTTTCAATACCTGGGGTATCTAAGTGCGAGTTCTCTTATACTCGCGAGTCCTGAAACCCTGACCCGCGAAATCCTGAAATGATAGCGTGGGGATGAATTAAGGACCTTTCTGTGGTTCGGTTCCTAGGATACCTTTCCTCTTGCTAAATGCATGAATGAGATTCTTTCGAAGGATCTAAGGCCTGTTACGACCGTTAAATTGAATGAAGGAGCGCAGGCGTTAATGCCTCGACCCCTTTTTACCTTCGTAAGTAGCGAAGAAATCGGGATCGTCGATTTCAAGACCCATGGGGATACCTGGACCGTCCAGCTGTAGAATACACGTGGCGATCGATAAGCGTTTCAGCTTTTCGGGACCCGGGAGATTAGAGGATAAGAACCCTTGTCCTCACGACTCCCGAAATCCCGATATGCGAAATCCCAAAATAACAACATATGGCTAAATCCCTATATTTCGGTATTTCGGCATTCGAAATATCCTAAGGGCGAGCTCCCTTGTATCTGCAAGTCTCGAAACCCTGATTCATGAAAACCTGAAATGACAGCGTGTGGAGGGGTTAGGACATTTCGGTGTTTTGGCACCCGGGGTACCTAAGTGCGAGTTTCCTTGTACTCGCCAGTCCCAAAACCCCGATTCACGAAAACCCGAAATGACAGCGTGTGGAGGGGTTAGGACCTTTCGGTGTTTCAGCACCCGGGGTACCTAAGTGCAAGTCCTCTTGTACTCGCGAGTCCCGAAACCTTGACTTGCGAAATCCTGAAATGAACTAGCATGGATTAGTTGTGATGTTTCGGCGTTTCGGTACTCGGGACACCTAAGGGTAAATTCCCTTGTATTCGCCAGTCCCGAAATCCCGATTAGCGAAATCCCGAAATGGTGTAACATGGATTTGAATCCTGATATTTCGGTGTTTCAGCATTCGAAATATCCAAGGGCGAAGTCCCTTGTACTCACAAGTCCCGAAATCCCGACTTGCGATATCCCGAAAGATGGAGTGTGGAAAAGTGATCATATTTCAGTATTTTGGCACCTGGGACACCTAAGTGCGGGCCCCACGTGTTCGCCAGTCTCGAAACCCCCGACTCGCGAAATCCCAATGGATGGATTCCTGAAATAGTGAAGCATGTTAGAGTTTGGTTTTTCGGAGTTTCGTCTCCCGGGAAACCCAGGTGCGAGACCTGTTGTCGTCGCACATCCCGAAATCCTGATGGAGTGAAACCCTTAAAGGTGGAAGGACATGTTTTAATTCGAGGCATTTCTAGTTATGACAGACTATTGGTTCTCTTCGGATTTCGGCACTTCAAGAGACAAGAGAGAAAAAAAAATACATGTATCGCGATTTCCCGAATCATGAAAGCTGATGAGCACCTCTCCGATAAGGCCTGTGGTCGTAGCCGTCGATCATATGAGTACGAATAAGGGATGGCAGGGTCTGTATTAGGCCCCATAGGTAATTGGGGAATTCTGTTCATTGGAGAAAAGATGAAAACGGCCGAAAATTTTTGATTTCCGTAATGGGTGTGCTACAAGCACATAGTAAGGAAATTGGTCAACCCCCTAATTTTACGATCCTTGAAAAAATAAAATAGTCTAGAAAAGATAAAGCTAGTGAAATAATATTCATATATGAACCTAATCCTCTGGCACAAATTTCCAATATATTAAGGGGATCAGGCGATCTTAATGATTCATTAATTGATTTCCTATTAGAATTCAGCTCAGGTAAGCCACCATATCCACCACATAGTCCACCTCACACTCCTGTTGGATCTCAACCACCTTCCTCACAAGGGAGTCCTAGACAATCCCCTAAAGGAAGTCAAAGGCAACCCCAAAGGAGAAGGATGGATGGAGTACCAACGATACCATGTATTTCCCCAAGAGCTATTGCAGTTCTAGGTCCTTCTGATGATCTTCCTAAACATCTAGATAAATTATTACTCAAATTCAATCCTGATAATCGAGAATCTTCTGAAGATCATGTCAGCAAATTCATGTTGGTAGTTAATTTATTGGGTGTACAACATGAAGATGTTGTGTGTTGATTACTTCCATATGCATTTGAGGGAAAAGCATCTATGTGGTATTTTTCATTACCACAAGGAACTATTGCAAATTAGAATGATTTTGAAATTAATTTCATGAAGAACTTTGGAGAGGATAAAACCCTAGCAACGATGGTCTTATAATTTTCAAGAATCAAATTGACTCCTAAAGAAAAAATTAAAGATTTCAATCATAGATTTTTGACATCAATAAATAAAATCCCTGAAGATTCTAGGCCTGTCGATAATGTAATTATTTAATTCTACACAATAGCTTTGCCTTCTTCCATTTCTATTGTTGTTAAAAGAGCTGGAAAAAACACATTAGCAAAGACATTTCAAGAAACATTAAATGTAGAAAAGGAAATGATGAGTATTGTAGGCAAAGCACCAATTGAAGAGAAAATAATTTTTCAACCTTCTAGGAAACAAAATGTAATCAAAACCATAGATGAAAAGAAAGATAAAGAAGCTGTTGATATGGATAGTCTTCACAGACTTGTTAGAAAACTCTCCAATGATATCGTAGATCTAAAGAAAAATTCAAGTGAAAGCTCATCATATAAGAGACCTTGGAAAACTCCTTTTAGAAGAAATTCCCCACCTCTTAATAACCAAAACACTTCCCCTGAAGAAATACATCTTGAGGAATTTTCTCAAGATCATTACTATCAAGCTCATGAAGTGAATCATTCTAAAATAAATTTCGCAACCTTTATTAACACATTCAAAGTTTTCATTGCAATGGAAGAAGACGAGGAAGGACAAACAAATCAAGAAGAGCAAAGGGATGATCAAAACATTGAATCATCAATTAATGTTATCTGTGATGTTACTCATGGAGTAATAGATGATGATGAGGAAGAAACAACTGAAGAAATCTATGTTTCTCAAACTAGAAGTAAAGTTCTCCCTTCCTCCTTTGAAACACCAACTACTGCATCTCCTCCCAAAAAATGAGCTTCTACAAACAAGTTGAATTCTTCCCAAAACAAACTAATTGTTTACCCTGATATCCTTGATTATGATCTTGTTGAAGATATGAAAAATACTAGAGCCAATATTTCTCTTTATGAATTAACTCCTCTGGTGTACACCATAACAATTATCTCATACTCCTTTGGCGTACACCAGAGGAGTTCCCTCCAATAGCTCCGGTAACCGTCATAAAACTTCTTGCAATTTTTTTCTAAGGAGTCTTTTACCATTGCACGACTTTATGCCAACTCCTCCAGTTTGACAGAAGGAGTTCATATAAAGTCCTCCGATGAAACCGAAGGAGTTATTGTGTTATCCTCCAACGAACACCGTTACTCTTTGTACCAAATCCTCTGGTATACACTGGGCACTTTCCCACGAAGTCCTCCGGTGTATACCGGAGGACTTCTCACCAACTTTCTTCATTTATTCACCTTTGTTCGTTGAAATACCAAAAAGAGAGGATCGAAGTGATTTCCCCATCGAGTTACCAAAGAGATGAAGGCACCACACCATCCACTTACCCTATCCATGTGCCGACAAAATACAAGGTAATCCCTAATATGACCGTACCCTTTTTATTTCACTGGTTTATATTGCTAGGGATAGGTTTTTCTATAACAAGGGTTTCCATCTTGTGTTAATCATGCCTTCCTATCCCATTTGACAAGCCCTTACCCACTTCTCAACCATCGTCGTTCCCCACAGTCCAAACATATGCCACCACCGCGGGTTCTATCCCAAATGGATTTTTTTCCCTAGAGGTACCTAGATTTCTATTGCGATGATGCCAAACAATCCTCGACCATTTCCCTACCAACAAAACTCTTAGCTACTACCACTTCGGGCTTTAAATTTGCATTTACCTCTCACCTTGCAAACAAACTAGTCTCGTGCATTTGACCTTTCGATACCGCGCTTCTCGGACACAAGGTTATACTCTTAACACTTGGGCCTGTAAATCAAGCCTGGAAATCAAGCCAAAGAGCACAGTCCAAAACTTATCCAAATTTTGGAAAAGTGCCATCTAACTGAAAGGGTTGTTACCAAATCTCTCGTTTTCACTGGTGATTTTCACCCCAAAGTCTCTGGTTCATTTGGGGATTTTAGGATGAACTCCTCCAGTCTTCACTAGAGGAGTAGAGATAAACATCTCCAATATTCACTCATTTTCACTGAATTACTTTGTGCCATCTTCCCCAATTCCTGACCTACTCACCAACACACTTAGTACCAGAAGATCTGCAAGCACTTCTAGGCTCTGTTATATGAGTTCATCTTTTGTTGTCCAGCGCCATGTATGACTGACAAAGCAATAGTTGTCATCAAGAGGATTGGGAATTGGTACTTTATGGAACACGACACTTATATCAAGGTGTACGGTGCTATTAAATCCACCCATCTTCTTCCTCAGTTTGTACGAAACAAACTAGTACTCCAGGAAGTATCCTATCAAATAATGATCGATGGAGTAGGGGGATTGATTTATAGAGATAAGAAAGTTATATGACCACCACTCCTGCTATACATCGAAGCCTAATTCTTTGCAAACAAAAAATAGGCCCAGGAATAAGTGGATGTACTACTACTATACCACTTCAGAGAAGAGAGGTTCAATAGGCATGACCTGAAGAGGGTTGTCAAAGAGAATTTCAATAGGCCAGGTGTGCCTTGGGAGTACACATCAGAGGTTTGGGAAGAAGAGGAAATACACTTTAACGCAAGGACTTATGACGAAGTCGTCTTCAAGAGATGAGGCAAGCCCATAGGGAGGATTGTAGATGAAGAAAGAGCAAGAGAAGAGGCCATAAATAAGGAAGAAGAAGAGTCAGTGGAAAAAGTATCTGCTGCAACCACATCTATGCAATCGAGATCTGCTGAGGAAGAAGAAACAATAATAGATAAGAAGAGGAGAAAAAAAGGAAAAGGTCCATAATAAAAAGAATGGCGTTGTTGGAAATAAAAAGAAAGATTGCAGAAGAGGCTAAAGCCAAAGATAAAGCCGCTGCAAAATAAAGAGCAAAGGAAGTTGCACAGAAGGAAGCCGAACAAAAAGCAACAACTGAGAAGGTGACAACATATGTAGCATCAACGACGGAGGCAGCATAAAAGGAAACTAAGGAAGCAACCGACAAATCAACTCAAGAAGAATGAAAAAACAAGGATGTTGAAACAAGGAATGACGATGCTCAAGCGATGGACACCGATATCCCAAAGATATCAACAACAGTTGCCAACAGACATACACCATTCAATGAGTTAGGTTTGGGACCCTGTACTCCATTCAGACCCAGTGAAGTACCCAATCTAAAGAAATTCACATACGAAAAAGTATCAGGAAGAATTGTACAAGAACAAGTGAATAAAGTGTCAGTGACTGGGGGAAATCCAATCTTAGTTCTCACACAAACTCCCATAATAGGAAATGTCAGCGAAGATCCAGTCACCATAGCTTCTACTAGCTCTGCTTTCATGAACGTCACAAAATATAATGTGTGCATATTACACCAAAAAAACCTGGAAAAATAATCAAGGATAGGGGAATTAAAAGAGAAGCTCCAATAGGTAAAGATCGACGAGGGAAGTCTGCAAAGATTCAAGGCCAACGAGTAAAAGGTTAGGACAAAGATAGAAGAGGCTATAATCTACATGTATGCCCACCTACACATTTTCCAACAATCGACCACCACCATCATAGATCAACATAGTAGGGTGAAGATGAAGCTCACAAAGTTCAACACCATCTGAAAAGGCATGAACGATATTGACAAATGAATTGCAGAAAACCCAGATGCACCGATCAAGCTCTATTTCCCCTCAGGCATGGAAAGGAAGACATATCTATATTCATTGGAGCACTACCAACAACCTGGACTAAGGGGAGAAAAAGAAACCACCAATTCAATGGCTATATGTTCAAAACTACACAAAGCGACACACAAATTGATCAAAATATGTCAACTTCCTTAATTGGAAGAGTTGGGAGAAAATATCACAATGGAAGAACTGGTCAATAAAATACAGGACAACACAAGTCGTAAATGAGAAAATACCAAGTCTACCACCAAAGTAACAATGGAATTAATTGAAAAACATCTCATCCAACTTACCAAAGTCCATACTACGATCCAAGCATTCATGGATACTTGTCAAAATATATGCAGACCCTCGACGACCATATAGCCGTGAACACTACTACCCTCGAGAAATTAACATTTCATCAGATCTCAACACTATATGATAAACTAGAAATTTGGACAACACACATCAGGGAGAAGAATCCATAAATGAGATAAAATAACAATTCGAAATTGCTATTAATTATAGTCTATTTTATCTTTAACTTTGTCCTCACCATGTACACATGTCATTAATTATGTAGAGGGAAGCAGAACAATTTTGTAATTTCTCTTCTAGGAATACAAGAAGTCACCTTCAACAGTTAGGAATAATTGTATAAATAATGGAAGAGACCTATTGTGAAGTGGCTCTTCAATATTTGTATACACTCTAGAACTCTTTTTGGAGAAAATACTTGGTTAATGTATATCGAGAAACCCCCCAGGCCAATTTTATGAAAGAGAGAAGAACTTGCATGTGTTGTTGTTTTGATGTGAACTATTTAAGGAGAAATGTATGTTGTTCACATAGGTTGTAAGGACATGTTTGCTTATACACTAATCTAATGAAATGTATATCACTTTTGCAGTTTTTTTACTCCTCCTTATTGTAGAATTGTGGTGAAACCTGCACAAAGAATCTAGCTAACAACAATTCATACAAAGCTTGCAAATCGAGAGAAGGAGAGAAGAGACGAGAGAAAATAATCAATATAATTGTGTTCACTAATGAGTAAAATGGTAAAATACACATGATATACTCTACAAGGCTAAGTGAAGTCACCATAGTAGTGATCTAGAGAGATCTAGACACCCACTGACAGAAATTGAAGTAATTTTCCACGTAGTCCTAGTTAACGGATCCATGCAATCATCAATTAACTAAGTCACACATTTGGAAGTGAGAGAAACACATGCAACTGCTGGTGATAAAACTGAGGTTTCCATGCATGAGTGACTTCCACTAGTCTAACTGAGTGTAACTAACTTTGAACTGAAGAGGAACACCCTATTTTGTAGGGGTATATTCTCTAGAGAGAATATTCTCATCTAAGGAAGCATTCTCAACATTGGACTATCAACCTTACAAAAATAATTACCTAGGTGAGTGTACATCTCCAACACCCCCTTGACCACTACTAGGGTGTACATGATGAATGGGTCCTGACAACCAAGCCCATGTTAGGTACCCATTGCACAATGCATCTAAGAATGAAACATTGAAAAAAATTGAGGAAAGACGAAAAAACTCATGGGAAACCCCCCCCCTCAAAATACAATGCATCAAAAATGAAGAAGGAAAGACAGTGATTAAGCAGCTGTGTCCATCACTCCAAGACAACCGCGTAGGAAGTGGAATTTCTACTCAGAAAATGTCTTGGTGAAGATGTCTGCAGTCTGCTCAGTTAGTGGACAATACTACAAATTGATGATCCTGCCATGTACCAACTCTCTGATGTAGTGCATATAGATCTCGATGTGTTTGGTTCGTTGTCGCTGCACTGGTTCTCTGGAAAAATTGAGAGGAATTTGATTTTCAAACCAAATGACGGTCGGACGATGAAACTGGATTCCAAGCTCGGTGAGAAAGTTCTAAAGCCAAAGTGCCTGAATAGTGACTTTGAATGCTCCTCTATACTCGACCTTTGTTGACAATAGAGAAATAGCTTACTTCTTTTTTCTCGATCAACAATTGGGCCCATAACCCAAACTAAGCACGTACCAAGATGTGGAGTTGCGATTTGTGCTATCGCCATCCCAATCAGGATTAGTGAAGCCCATGAGATCCAATGCACAACTTGTTGCATAATGGATCCCATAAATTGTGGTGTCCCGAACATATCTAAGGATGCGCTTTGTGACCTTCCAGTGTAGCTCATGCGACTCTTGCATGTACCTGGAAACTGCCCCTATTGCATACGAGAGATATGGCTGGGTGTGGGTGAGATAGAGAAGGCTCCCCACAAGATTTCAATACAAGGTGCTATCCACCACTGCTGTATCCCTGCCATCCTCAAGATGTACCCCA
The DNA here is from genome assembly GCA_010110895.2 of Picea sitchensis. NCBI lineage: Eukaryota > Viridiplantae > Streptophyta > Pinopsida > Pinales > Pinaceae > Picea > Picea sitchensis. Next base: position 39,169 of record SNQJ01S0035324.1, read on the forward strand.
TATAGAAAGGGTGTGGCTACTGACTTGAAGTCAGTCATGTGGAATCTAACCAAGAGATCCCTGACATAGTTAGTATGAGATAGATTGATTCCTAAAGCATCTTGAATGATCTTGATACCAAGAAAACAATGCATTGGATCCATGTCCATCATAGAGAACCTGTTGTGTAAAATGTCTTTGACCACAACAATTGTTGAGGCCAAACTTCTTGTGATTAGGAGGTCATCAACATAAAGAACTAAGATTAGAAAGGAGTATAAGATTCTTGACATGTAGACGTTTGGATTTGATTTTCATCTAACAAAGTGTCGAGAGAGAAAGTAGGCATCCATCTTCATTGATGCAGGAGCATCGCTCAACCTTAGCATGCGCCAGCTGATTAGCACGAGTGGTGCACATTCAAGGAAGGGAGAGGCACCTCCCTCTCATTTTTCCTTTGAGAATCTAAGCCTGATCAAGGCATTTAATGTTGACAAGATGGAAGAGCCAAGTTGTGCCTTTGCACAAGCTGGAGATAAGGTCGCCATTAAGTGGTTGACGGTAGGAGGGATCTGCATCCGATTCGGACCAGATTTCCATCATTGTAATTTTCCTCGGTAGTCAGGCATTTTTGAATGGTGATTAGACACCACTAGATTAGTTTGCAGGGAAGCTCATTGAGCCCCTCTTGTATAAAACTCTTGTATTGTTGCCAGTAGAATATGCATAGGAGATAAGGAGAGAAACACAAAGAGCCGAGACTCAGTCGCAGTCCAGACTCAACCATTTGTAATTTGTCATTCGACCATTAATAGAAAAGGAACAATTTTCTTCTATTTATCAATTTCTGTGTAATGGATGTTTTTCCGTGAATGTCATTCGTATGAATTTGAGCTATAGATGTATGTTAGAAATCGTCTGCAGGGATAGAGATACGATTTTTTGACTGCGAGTGTGTTGAATTAAGTCTGGTTCTCTAGGCTAAGTGCAAGGAGTGCACGACAGAGGGTGGAAACTCTGTGAGCCAACGCAAGGAGTGCGTGTCTGAACTCAATGGAGTTAGAAGAGAAGTTTCCAGGAGGGCATACCAGAATAATTCATAGACTCGGGAGGAAATTTCAAGGTGGTTAAGTACCTTGGAAAACAATACTGTGTAGGAGGAAACATAGTGTAGAGTTACTGAACACTCTGTAACACTCTGCCAGGAGGGCATAGAGAAAGTGTGAGAGCATACTCAAGCAACACATTCTGAAGTGTTGGAATTCTTAAGAGAACCCCAAGGTTGCTGAACACTCTGAGGGAGGAAGGATTTGCAAGAGTGCATTGACAAAGGAAAGGAGATGCCTTAAGACCTTCAAAAAGGCTAAGGGAGAAGCCGTCCAAAAGATGAGTCGAGCGAAAGGAGTGCGCCAAGGATATTGTAAGTTCATCTTACAAAGCTCAGGAGGAAGGGCATTAAGCTGCCAAGAGGGAAAGAGAAAGTACACTGAAGGATACAGAGGAATTGAGAACCTTGGAAGTTTTCAAGCCAAGCAAAGTCGTAGAAGAGTTTGCGCATAACTCTGCAAGGAGTGCAGAAGAAGTTTGAGAACAACTTAAGTCTCGAGGAGGAAATTGCGCTAAGTGTGCAAAAGGTGGTCGAGGACTTGCGAAGTCCTGAAGATCGTGAAAATTGTCTATCGTCGGAGGAGAGAGTGACAGAAGATCGATAAATTCGGAAGCGAGTGCTCCAAAAGGTTTGCCAAGAGAAAACAAGGATCTTTGCGGAGTCATGGAGAGTGGAGTTGATCCTAGTCATTGGTGCTGAGAAGCGCATGTGGCAGAGATCCATAGACTTCGGAGGAAGAACCCTTCAGAGGAAAGACAAGGAGGAGAACACCCAAAGAGTTGGGAATGAAGCAATCCTGGCCGTCCATTGAGATAAGATGCATGGCATCATATCAACACTTTGCTGATTCACAAATCGGGAGAAATAGAGATAGGAGAAGTGAAAACTCCCGAAGCATGGAGTCGCGGAGCAGATCATAGCCATTGGCTGTGAGAAAATGTGGACTGTAGATTTGGTTCTGGAAAATTCGCGGATTCAGAAATCGGGGAAAGGGGAGAAAACAAATTGCAAAAGCTCTGAAGTCTGAATCATGAAGGGAGTTGGCCCACAGTCGTAATCCGTGGTCACATAAAAAGAAGGGACTCAACAGGAAAGACTAGTGTCCATTGGCGTTGAAATTTGTACAATGCTAAGGAAGAGGGCCCGCGGGTTCCATAAGACCTGCGCCAAGGAAGGAAGGACCTGCGATAGAGTTTGTCGGGTTCCAACAAGGAATCGAAGAGTCAATCAACCCTAGACCAAAGGTCGCGCAACCCCGAAGTAGAGGAGAAGGGGGTGGGTTCTACACCAAGTGGTATCAGAGCTAATACATAATTGACTTCTGTAGGCAAGGGAGATAGAGTGTGATACTTTGTTGAGACTGTTGTGTGGTGTGTAATAGATGGTAAACAACCAGGGGCACTGCAGATCAATCAAGATGGCCGCGAAAGGTCATAAACATGGTCAAAGGGTAGTCTTCCCACAGAAAAGCAAAGCAGAGATGGACAAGGAGCTCAGAGAAATCCGAGCCAAGATGGAGATGCTAGCATTTAAGATGCAACATGAAGCAAAGGTGCGCTGGAGATACGAGTGGCCTTTGAGAAGGACAACCAAGTGGCCTGTTCGAATGTTGTTGGCCCGAAATCAACAACATGTGTTGAGGAGGTGGCTGAGGCATGCTGAAAACCTCAGTGACGAGGGAAAGAGATCTGGGAGGAATCTCATAGGTTTCCAGGTGGGCAATGTGAAGGGATCAGTGGATCTCGTAGACTGCCAGGAGGGTAGAGGAGACATCCATAATTTCTAAGTGGGCAAGGGAGGAGATATGAGCTCAACTGAGAGTTTACTTTAGGGTATGTTGACAGATGGAGAGGAGTTAGAAGAAAGACCTCGCTCAGATGGAGATTCAAGTGGAACTGTGAACCATGCAAATGAAGATGATGAGAAGTTAAATACTTCCACCACTGAGGAAAGGGATCAGAGGAGCATTCTGGTCATTGGAGGAGTCGAGATATTCCTGCCAAGCAGCCAAGGAGAGGCTAACACATATGTTGCAGGTACAACGAAAAGACAACTCATTGAGATTGTCATGGAGGAGGAGGAACATATAATGAATTTTGTCCCAATAGAAGGGGAGCACCCAATTGAGTTACTCACTCAGTGGGATATGGAGTTAAAAGCACTGGAGGATTGGTTGGACAGTCTGGAACCATATAGTGGCTGCTAAGAGATATCCATGCCATAAGAGACATACCAACATGAGTTTCAACTTGAGGAAGCTGGAATAAAACCAGCTAGAGGATCGACAAGAGTTGGTTTGTCCAAAGAGGTAGCCGAACAACATTTCAGTGGAGAGACTGCGGAATTGGAGTCTGGAACAGTGTGGCCAATCATCATCACAAGGGACAAAAGTGGCATGGGAGATCAGGATGACCTACCCATGGAGCGACATGGAGATTTGCAACCGAGCGGACTGCACAAGTTGAGCTAGCCGATGAAGCAGCTGGAAGAAGCCATAGAGGAGATAAGGGAGTTGATGTTGAGGTCAGCAGAATAAACGATCAACAAGGATAGCCTGGACAGAAAGGAACCTACACAAGCGGTAGGGGAGATGAAACAACAACAAAACAGAGGAGTAGAAAGACATCTCCAGGGGAAAGTTTGGGATCTAGGAGGATTTCAATAGAGTTGGGAAGCTCATGAGAAGGAGCTCATGAACTTTCATAGCTGTGGAGTATGATGTAGGAGCATCGCTCCACCTCAACATGCGCTAGGTGATTAGCAAGAGTGGCGTGCATTCAAGGAAGGTAGAGGTGTTGCCCTCTTATTTTTCCTTTGAGAATCTAAGCGTGGTCAAGGAATTTAATGTTGACAAGCTGGAAGAGCCAAGTTGTGCCTTCGCACAAGATGGAGATAAGGTTGCCATTAAGTGGTTGATGGTAGGAGGGATCTGCATCCGATTCAGACCAGATTTCCATCATTGTAATTTACCTCGGTAGTCAGGCATTTTTGAATGGTGATTAGACACCAATACATTAGTTTGCAGGGAAGCTCATTGAGCCCCTCTTGTATAAAACTCTTGTATTGTTTCTAGTAGAATATGCATAGGAGATAGGGAGAGAAACACAGAGAGCCGAGACTCAGTCGCAGTCCGGATTCAACCATTTGTAATTTGACATTCTACCATTAATAGAAAAGGAACAATTTTTTTTCTGTTTGTCAATTTCTGTGTAATGGATGTGCGGATGTTTTGTCGTGAATGTCATTTGTATGCATTTGAGCTGTAGATGTATGTTAGAAATCATCTGCAGGGATAGAGATATGATTTTCTATCTATGAGTGTGTTGGATTAAGTCTTGTTCTCTAGGCTAAGTGCAAGGAGTGCGCGACAAAGGGTGGAAACTCTGTGAGCCGATACAAGGAGTGCATGTCTGAACTCAGTGGAGTTAGAAGAGAAGTTTCTAGGAGGGCATACCAGGATAATTCACAGACTCGGGAGGAAATTTCAAGGTGGTTAAGTACCTTGGAGAGGAACACTCTGTAGGAGGAAACACAATGTAGAGTTACTGAACACTCTATAACACTATGCCAGGAGGGCATAGAGCAAGTACGAGAGTGTACTCAAGGAACACATTTTGAAGTGTTGGAATTCTTAAGAGAACCCCAGGGTTGATGAACACTCTGAGGGAGGAAGGCTTTGCAAGAGTGCATTGACAAAGGAAAGGAGATTCCTTAAGACCTTCAGGAAGGATAAGGGAGAAGCTGTTGAAAATTTGAGTCAAGCGCAAGGAGTGCGCTAAGGATATTGTAAGTTCATCTTACAAATCTTAGGAGGAAGGGTGTTAAGCTTCCAGGAGAGAAAGAGAAAGTCCACCGAAGGATACAGAGGAATTGAGAACCTTGGAAGTTTTCAAGAAGAGCAAAGTCACAAAAGAGTTTGTGCAGAACTCTGCAAGGAGTGCAGAAGAAGTTTGGGAACAACTTAAGTCTCGAGGAGGAAATTTCTCTAAGTGTGCAAAAGGTGGTCGAGGACTTGCGAAGTTCTGGAGATCGTGAAAATCGTCTATCGTCGGAGGAGACAGGTGACAGAAGATCGAGAAATCTGGGAGTGAGTGCTCCGGAAGGTTTTCCAAGGGCAAACAATGATCTCCACGGATTCATGGAGAGAGGAATTGATCCTATTTTTTGGTGCTGGGAAGGGAACATGGCAGAGATCCATGGACTTCAGAGGAATAACCCTTCGGAGGAAAGACAAGGAGGAGAATACCCGAAGAGTTGGGAATGAAGCAATCCTGGCCATCCATTGAGATAGGACGCATGGCATCAGATTAATGCTTCACTGATTCGTAAATCGAGAGAAATAGATATAGGAGAAGTGAAAACTCCCGTAGCACGGAGTCGCGGAGTAGATCATAGTCGTTGGCTATGAGAAAACGTGGACCGTAGATTTGGTCCTGGAGAATTCGTCGATTCAGAAATTGAGAAAAGGGGAGCAAACAACTCGCAAAATCTTTGAAGTCATAATCACAAAGGGAGTTGGCCTACGGTCGTAAGGGACTCAGCAGGAAAGACTAGCATCCATTGGCATTGAAATTCATACAATGCTAAGGAAGAGGGCCCGCAGGTTCCATAAGACCTGTGCCAAGGAAGGAAGGACCTGTGATAGAGTTTTTCCGGTTCCAACAAGGAACCGAAGAGTCAATCTGACTCAGGTGTGAATGATCCTAGACATGGAGGTTGCACAACCCCGAAGGAGAGGAGAAGGGGGTGCGGTCTGCACCATTCATATACCATGCTCTAGGTGCCTACTTGATTCCATAGAGGGACTTCTTTAGTTGAAATACTAAGGATGATTTATGAATGAACCCATGCGACTACTCCATGTAAATCTCCTCTTAGAGATCTCTCTGAATAAAATCATTCTTCATGTTCATCTGGTGAACTTCCCACCCCTTGGAAATCACATGTCAAGCACCAATTGGATGGATTCCATATTTTCTATAGGAGAAAAAGTCTCATCATAGTCTATCATGTGGATCTGCTGAAAGCCTTTGGAAACCAGTCTTACATTATACCTATGCACCTTTCCATCTGCTACCTTCTTGGTCATGTAGACCCATTTGCATCTGACAAGCTTCCTGTCTAAATGAAGTAGAACCAGATCTTAAGTTTGGTTCTCGAGGAGACAGTTTTATTCCTCCTACATAGCGACTTCCCAGAAGGGATTCCTTGTAGCCTCTGCATAGGTCTGCAGGTTTGAATCTAGAACCATATAGTAATGCATGGGAATCATTGGTTTGGTATCTATGAGTGCACGAGGAAGATCCTAAAACTAATACCTCATACTCCTCTGATCTATTGGATCCCCCATAAGGTATTATGCTTCCTGTAGGGTGGTCTGTGCCCACTTGGGCCTCTGTGGTGGCTCAACATATGCATGCTCATCATCTTATGAATTAGATTCAAAGCTCAAAACTGAACCGTGATCTGAGTTAGTAGGCTCATCATTAGTGATATCTGGTGTAGGAAATGGTACATAGGTATCTGCATGTGGCTCCAACGGTGCATGCAAGGGAGTTTCCTCAAATTGAACACCACACTCAATGATGAGCCCGTCAGTAGAGGGATCAAGTAGTATGTAACCCTTCACATCATCTGGATATCCCACAAATATGCATGTGATACTTCGTGGATATAATGCTTACCTCTTTACAGAGGGTATGCAGGCCCATGCATGTGATCCAGATATTCAGAAGTGGGTGAATTCTGCCTTGTTGTCACTCCATGCATCAAATGGAGTCCTTTCCTTGTCAGATATATGAGGATATTTGTTTTGAATGTGGTTGGCACAATCAAGTGCCTCGACCCAAAGCTTGGGTGGTAGAGATATTGCATGCAACATGCAAGTGGCCATCTCCTTGAGGGACCTGTTCTTCCTCTCAACTACTCCATTCTATTGTGGAATGTAAGGTACTATATGTTGTAGCTGTATGCCTGCCTCTGAACAAAGATGCTAGAAATATTGGTTCACATATTCCCCTCCATTGTATATGTGGAGGATTTTGATCATTCTCTGTGATTGAGTCTCTGCATGTGCTTTGAAGTCTTTGAGATGATAAAAAACCTCAGACTTTTGCCTAAGAAAATACACCCAAGTGTATCTTGAGAAATCATCAATAAATGTAAGCACATACCTTACTTTGTTGATGGATGGATGAGGAAAGGGTCCCATCAAATCTCTGTGGATGAGTTCCAAAGGAGAGGATTCCCTCCAGGCCTTCCCTTTCTAAAAATTCTCTAGGGGATGTTTGCCAAGAACACATCCTTGACAAACTCATTTGGAAAAATGTATGTCAGGAAAGTCGATAACCATATCTTGTTTTCATAGTTGCTACATGTATTTGAAATTTAGATGGTCGAATCTCTTGTGCCATAATCTACTAGTATCATCAACATGCATCAGTAGTAAAGCATAATCATATTTAGCAATGAATTTACTAAAAGTATACAAACGATATTGGTGGTTTACCTCACCAACAACAATTGTGGAGTTATCATGAATATCATATATGGTTATGGAATCAGGTGTGAACTCCACCCTTTTTCCTGTACCAAAATGTGTTATCTGATAAATGGAGAGTAGATTCATGGAGAGTTTTGTAACATGCAAGACGTTCTCAAAACTTATGTGTGGGAGTTCTACTCTCCCTTAGCGAATGACCTCAACTAGGGTATCATCTCCTATGATGATGGGAGGACCCGTGCATGTAGAAATAGAAAATAAAACATTCTCTATTGCTGCCATATGGTGGGATGCACCTGCATCTAAGATCCATGCATCAGAATAAGATTTAATGGTAATCAATGCATGAGAGTTACCTCATTTGGATTTATCTTCCAGCTTCTTCTTGGCAGCTTCAGGAATGTGATCCCTGAGCTTGTTTTTCTAAATAATCTACGCCATATGATCTGCTTCTTCATGCATGCAAACTCGAGATGATAATCATGATTACAATAGCCGCATTTGGTCTTCCCTTTCTTTCCTTTTCCAACTTTGAAGCTTGATGAATCATCAAAGGGTTTGGAGTGCCCTTCCTTCTTTGGATCTGCATGCGCCTTTCCATTGCATTTTTGCTTGGTCTTCAGATTGTATGTGTTGATGCTTTCATGCACATCAAGTGCATGCACATTGGGTCCCTTGACTATCCCCATTTTGGTGAGATTATCTTTCTCATGCATGAGGGCTTCAATAAACTGATCCAATGTCAGAATTTTCCAGGCCCCTCTTGAAGTGAATCTGTTTGTAAGAAATGATGAGATGAAAACAACATAATCCAGACCAAGTTTTGCTAAGATAGAAAGGATTAACTCACTCAGTTGAGTGGGATTTTCTATTCCACATCCATTTAGATGAAGGAGTAGGGACTTGAAATTCGTAAAGAAGTCCTGGATGTTGTCGAAATTCCTCTGATCTAAGGAATTTAGATTGACCTTGAGCATGTGGCCTCTGATTTCGTCTTGTTTTCCAAAGATATCCTCCAACTTTGTCCAAATCTCATCTGGTGTAGTACAAGATTCAATGTGAAATATAAGCTCGAGGGACATAGAGACATAGATGAGGCCATAAGCCTCATCCATGCGTTTGAGATACTTGTTCTTTTTGATAGCAGAGGTTGGCTCAATCTCTATAGCCATGGTAATCCAGTACAAGCCTCTGCATCTGAGTTGATGTAGAATTTTTAGCTTCCACTAGAAGTAGTTATGAGGCGTGAGAAGAATTACCGACAAATAATCCATCTTTTTTGACAGCATCCTCCTTCTAGATCTAAAAATAAGATACATGTGCACCTTGCTCCTAGCAACCCATGGGCTCTAATACCATGTAGAATTATGGTGAAACCCGTACATAGAATCTAGCTAAAAACAATTCGTATAAAGCTTGCAAATTGAGAGAAGGAGAGAAGAGATGAGAGAAAAGAATTAATAAAATTGTATTCACTAATGAGTAAAATGGTAAAATACACATGATATACTCTACAATGCTAAGTGAAGTTGCCATAGTATTGATATAGAGAGATATAGACATTCATTGATAGAAACTGAAGTAATATTCCACCTAGTCCTAGCTAACCAATCCATGCAATCATTAGTTAACTGAGTCACACATGTGGAAGCGAGAGAAACACATGCAACTACTGGTGATAAAACCAAGGTTTCCATGGATGAGTGACTTCCACTAGTCTAACTGAGTGTAAATGACTTTGAAATGAAGAGGAGCGCCCTATTTTGTAGGGGAATATTCTCTAGAGAGAATATTCTCATCTACGAAAGCGTTCTCAACATTGGAATATCAACCTTAGGAAAACAATTACCTAGGTGAGTGTGTAATATCTCCAACACTTATCTTTTATATGTCCCGAGCATAAGAGTTGTGATGTATGTTGAAAACATAGTTTATAATTTTTTTGGTGTTTCTAATTTCACACCTTCATTACAACTATCTAAGTGAATTTTTCAGTAGATTTTAGTTCAATACAACTCATTCAGTTACGGTAGCTCGCTCCTAGATAGATAGGATAGAATAGGGTATAAGTAGATTAGATTTATTTTCATACATAGTCTTCATCTACATATTTACATTGCATAACCATCCATCTTCACCCTCATAACTAGTAATGGTAGCCGAGATAGAATCCAAATGGATCTCCTAAACCAAATGGTGCAAAGTTTAATTGGGACCTTGTATCAAGGAGCACCCCTTGCTATTGTTGGGAAACTCAACCCTGTCAACATAATTGGCGCTAGAAGGAAGGCGTAAAATTGTATGGCTTACATAAACACACTACATAATCACAATCAATCATCTGAAAACACTTTTGGTCCGACCCTTTTCCCTAATATCATTCCGAAATAGAAGGTTACATTTGAAGACACAAATCCTGCATTCGAAAGTGCCACTGGGAGTCCTAAAACCCATACAAAAACTTGGTTTCCTGTACCCTACGAGGAATTTACTGAGACTTGTTGTATCACTCGGGTTTACGCCAAACAACTTGGTAAGTTACCCACCTCAGAACTACCAATGTTAGACGACCAAATAGCCACCCAAATATTCTAGTTAACTATGTCGAAGATTTAATTGAAACTGCTCTCCTAGACGTACTCGTACCCTTAAATCATTTTTCTCCTACTCCTCCCGAAACAAAACATAATTTTGAAGGTGAAAACCCGTAAATCAATCTCAAACAGATCATGGGTGAGAGCCAAGAATGAAGGGTATTAATTCCACCATGGCTATCTGAGGGTGCTATGAACTTGGCAGAGCCCTTACATGAAATGTCTAGAAAACCAAAAAAGCTCCTTCTGAAGGTTGACCTAGACAAGCCTAATTCACCTGAGGATCACGTTAAAATCTTCTTTTTATCTATTCACCTACTCAATGTTCACCATGAAGATGTGGCTTGTAGGATTTTTCCTTACACCTTTTCAGGTAGAGCTTCCACCTGGTATTTAAATCTTCTACTGAGTTCCATAGCCAGCTGGGAAGATTTTGAAAATGGGTTTATTGGAAAATTTGGGAATGAAAAACCACTGCTGCCCTATACAAATAATCAGGGGCCATAAAAATGGAAAGAAGGGAAAATGTGAAGGACTTAAGTTATCGTTTTATCACGATCCTCACTAAATTCACTGCTAAAAATGCTCCTTTGCAGTCCTTAGCCATCAAATACTACACTTCAGTCCTAATCCCTTCTATAGGCATGTTTATTAAATGGGTTGGTAAGGACACGTTGGCTCGTAATTTCTAAGAAGCTGAAACTATTGAGAAAGAGTTATCCTATTACGATAGCCACCCATATTCCAGAGAAACCAAGTCAGTTGGAAATAAATCTCTATTGATGACAAAACCCCTTGAGAAGGAACCAAAATATATCGATAGTGTGGTCAAGTTAGTTAAGAAGTTGTCCAATGAAGTTGTTGATCTCAAGAAGAGCACTGGAGAGGGACCTTCATGAAATAGACCTTTCCTCCCATTCTTCAATAGGAATCACAACCAACCCAAACCACCCGAAGTTCCACAACTCACATTGAACCTATATACCTTCGGTAGTGACAACTTCTCTCATATCACCAATAGAATCACTCGAAAAAAACCTACCCTCAATGGGTCAACTCCATGACTTATGTTATCAATCAACTGTTAGATTAGCATAGTTTAAATGAAAAACATCCCACTAAATCAAGAAGTGAGGAGACTACTGAGGAGACCCCTCAAGAGTTTGTTATGTCCTTGTGGGATTAGTGTATTGATTCAGACAATGAGCAAGTTGAGGAAGTTTTCATTGGGGATACACCTGTTATAAAAATTGCCTCCATGGGTTATAACCTACACAACAAAGGTGTTGTCCCAAACACCTCTCCTTCCTCGAAAACCAACATCCCTCTCAGAAAAATCACCCCCTTGTCACAACTTCAAAAATAAGCACCCAAGATCTAACCATTGCCAGTGAGAAGTCTAGCACAATTGTTTCAGCTAATAAAAACAAATCTAGTACGTCAAACCCAGTTGCAAACAATGCTAATACCAACAATCCAACAACCTACAACAAAGCTAAAATTCCAAAACCAAATACAACATCAAACACACAAAAAATGTGTGCTTTAGAGTATAGTGTTATTGAAGACATCAAGAAAACTAATGCCAACATTTCCATGTATGACATCTGCACATTACCACAACAACGTGATCTCCTTATGGATACTTTTAACACTAACAACTCTCAGAAGAAATACACTTCTGCAATTGACAATAGTTCCAAAACTGCGAAAGAAAAAGCGATCCATACAATTGAAATCAAAGTTGCCATCAACACAACAAGTATAGGTTCTTATTCAAGGTCCCAAATTCTTCCTTTTCTACTTACGTACAAATTTTTTAATTTCAATGTACACAATTGTTTGGTATATTCTAGTGCTTCTTCCAACATCGTACCCTATTCGATATGTCAAAGGATAAACATTGTTCCACAATTGACTACCACAATGATCATGTAATTATATAGGTCAGATGTAAAATTCAGAGGAGAACTAAAATATGTGCAAATTGTATCAGTCTCTGACTCAAGGGTTCATCAGGTAATTGACATTGTTGTTGTTGATATCCTAGACAATTATGGCTTTCTATTAAGAAGGGATTGGTGTGCCAAACTTCAAGGCTATTTTTATACAAAATGGTACCACCTATGGCTACCGTACAAAGGTAAACCCAATCAGATTCATGTAAATAGTGAAGCTCATATGAAACACACAGTGACTGAGTTAGAAGTTAAAAACAAACCTATTAGCTTTGCACATTTTGTTTTGGGTAATTATTTCTTAGAGTTTGACCATGGTTGTTATGAAGCACAACCATCTGAAATGCAAACAGACACCCAGTCTAAACTCCTTCCATGCAATAAAACTGATGATAATTCTTGTATAGTATTAAAATAATTAGGTTATTGTATCATTAATCCACTTGTATATACTAACATTTGGACTATGTTTTTTGATGGATCCAAATCCCAATATGGAGCCATCATCCTCATCGATCCACATCAATGTAAAACACTCATATCCTTCTGATTAGAATTTGAATGCACCAATAACACCGCAAAATATGAATCCTTGGTCCAAGGTTTGAAGAAATCCATTGACCTTAAGGTAAAATGCTTACGAGTGTTTGGTGATTCAGAAATAATCGTCCGATAGGTAAGAAACACCATTCACTGCCCGTCCCCACATTTGAGAGGTTACCAATAAGAGGTATGGGATTTACTTTATTTTTTTGAATATTTGAATATTGAATCTATACCTCATTGCCATAATGTTGTCGCAAACATTTTGGTGAACACAACCTCTAAATATACACCTCTTAACGCTGTTTTTTTTTATTGAAATCATGTTCAGGCCTTCCATACCAGATAACTTCACGAACTGGAGGGTATTCAATAATGATACTCAAATCATCAACTTCCTTACCAGCTCAGATATTTTCCAATAATTTGTAATAGACGTTGAAGATCATGAACAAGATCTCCAAAGCTATCGAGATGAAGCAAGCAAAATGAAAACAAATTGCATCCTAAAGAATGTTTTATCACTTGAGAAGCTATTCAATTTGCAGACTAAGTTCAAAAGGCCCACAAATCCAGAGACCAATAGTTCAACCATGATGCATTTTCTATTCATCCTTGGAACCCTTGAAGAACCCAAGTACATCAACCCGGGCACATGCTATCCAGAGGAAAAAAAGCATATGTTTACACAGTTTTTCAAAAGGTCTCATGATGTATTTGCATGGACTTATGATGATCTAAAGACTTATGACACCCAGATAATTCAACATGTGATTCCAATTAAAGAAGGTGTCAAACAATTCCAACAAAAGTTGAGCAGATACATCTGACCCTTGAACCGCTCATCCAAAAGGAATTAAAGAAACTATTAGATGCTCCAATAATATTCAAGGTCTGTCATTCAACCTAGGTTTCGAATATGGTGCCTGTCAGAAAGAAGTCGGGAGAAGTCAGAATATGTATAGATTTTAGGAATATTAACCGAGCTTCCAACAAAGAGAAGTACCTGGTTCCCCCCATGGAATAGATCCTACAACTTTTCTCTGTCTTCGAAATGTTTTCTCTATTGGATGGGTTTTCAGGATACAACCAGGTTCTCATAGTAGAACCAAACTGATTAAAAACCACCTTCAGAATGAAATGGGGAACATACACATAACATAGGATGCCCTTTAGTTTAATTAATGTTGGTGCTACATTTCAAAGGGAAATGGACATTGGCTTTAAAGGTATAATTGGTCAATGTGTGGTGATCTATATCGACGACATGATTATTTATTCAAAGCAGAGAGTTGATCACCTAAAACACTTGAAACAAATATTTGAACGATGTATAAAGTATGGTATCTCTTTAAATCCCCAAAAGACTATTTTTGTTGTTTCAAAATGTATTTTATTAGGGCACGTTATTTCTAAATATGAGATTTCAGTAGATCCAGAAAGAACTAAAGCTATCATGCAAATCCCACCGCCACAAAACAAGAAGTCTATGCAATATTTTTTTGGCAAGATCAATTTTGTAAGAAGATTTTTCCTAGGCTTTGTTGAAATTGTGAAACCCCTTCAATACATGATAAAGAAGGATGTTCAGTTCAAATGGACATCCATTGAAAATTAGGCTTTTGAAAACATCAAGGCCACTATAACAGTTGCACCATCCCCATAGGGTCTATATTTCCCTTGCAGTAGTGCTCACACAAAAGGATGAGAAAGATAATGAATGCCCCATTGCTTTCATGATCACTCGGTTACAAGGTGACAACCTAAATTACCCATCGATGGATAAGCAAGCCTTTGTTGTCCACAAAGCAATTAAATAGTTCATAATGTATATTTTAAAGAACCACACTAAAGTGATCGTTCCTCACCCAAAGGTCAGATCCCTCTTCATATAGAGAAACATGGGAGAGAAACAAGGTAATTGGATGACAAACCTACAAGAATATGACTTGGAATTTAAGCCAACAAACATTTTCAAGGGTCAAGGCGTCTGTAAATTGGTGATCGGAATCACTGATGTTGAAAATCAGGAAGAAAACGGTTGGCAAGAAGCACCAACTCTTTACACACAACAGGTCCCCTATGTTCTGTCTGTTGAGGATTTGTACTATAATGATCTAAAGTATTATCTTCGGCACGATACAATCCCATAACACCTCAATTCTAGGCATAAAAGAGCGTTGAGACTATAATCTTTATAATATCAGCTAGTTCATGACATCTTGTTCAGAAAAAAACTACAATGGAGTGCTACTTCGATGCCTTGAGAAGCAAGATGTTGATAAAGTCCTTAAAGATATGCATGATGGGAAAGCATGGGGGAATTTCTCATGAGATACAACAAATCATAATATATTGAGATTCATATACTATTGGTTGACATTGTTCAAGGATGCTCCTGCATACTCACGCATCTGCGAAACTTGCAAAAATCCACTAGAAGAGATTATTATTCTTTTGTTCCACTTCATCATGTTGTTGTTGAAGAACCCTTAAAAAATGGGGTTTGGATATCATTGGTGAGATTCATACTCATTCATTGAAGCAACTCAGGTATATCATAACCGCTACCGATTACTTTACGTGCTAGACTAGAGAAATACCATTACCCAAAGTGAATGATGAGACGATAATGAATTTCCTTGAACAACACATTATCACCAAGTTTTGGATGCCTAACTCTCTTTTGTTTAGTAATGCAACATATTTTTCATCATTGAAATTGTTTGAGTTTGCTTTGGAAAAGGGGATTACCTTAAAATACACAACCAACTATTACCCCTAGGGAAATGTTTTGGTCGAATCCACCAACAAGAACCTGATCCGAATATTTAAGTGAACTGTCGTCAAGCAACAAAGAAACTGACATAAAGTGTTAACCAATGCCATCTTGGATGATCGTGTCACCCCTAAGGCCTCCATAGGAAGCTCTATGTATTTCCTTGTTGATGGGAAATAAGCCATTTTTCCTTCAAACATTTACCTTCCTTCCCTACAACTCACCCAACAGTCTCACAAGAGAGAATGTCCTATCATCCAACGACATATTGATACTTTGTTGAATCTAGAAGAGAATCACACCAAGGCAAAAACCAAGTTTTAAGCCCACCAACAAACCATTAAGCATTGGTTTGATAAGAAGTTTGCTGGTGAGAAATATTTTCAAGTCGACAATTTTGTTCTCAAATAGGACAAGCCACATGAAGATAAGGGAAAACACTCAAAATTTCAACAAATGTGGCTAGGTCCGTTTGTAATCAAAGAGAATATTGGCCAAGGAACATATCATTTGAAAAATCTTGAAGGGGACACTGACCTCGTCCCTGTTAATGGCCAAATCCTGAAACACTACATTAGCTAGCGCATATGTCAACTCCCTCTTTGTATATAAATAAAGAGTTTTGTTTTGGTTTTCAACTTTAATTTTTGTTTACATAAATTCTTATATTTCATTCAACACTTTGTATTTTGTTTGATTTCATGTATTTTTTTTTTCTCTCTTGAAATCTATCACTCTGAATTTCTCAAATACTTGATAGCTTGGCTCTGGATATGCCTT
>SNQJ01S0035324.1:55421-65869 GCA_010110895.2 Picea sitchensis
GGGTTAGCTTCACATATACTTCTTTAAAATCTTCATCGACGACATATTGTTCTATATAGCTATCATGAGATAAATAAGCATTATTCAAAATAATAGAAGCAACAATAGGAGGTCTAGAAAGCATATCATCTACCTTGTTACTTGTACCCTTTTTGTACTTGATTACCAAGTGAAACAGTTGTAGAAAACCCATCCACCTATAGTGTCGAGATTGTTTCAATTTGGTATGTGCTTGAAGATACTGTAAGGGTGGTGATCTATATGTACGACTGTTTCCTTCCCTAACAAGTAGTGCTTCCATTTCTTTACACTCTGGACTAATGCATACAACTCTTTATCATATGTGGAAAAGTTAACAACAACTTGGTTAAAAGTTTCAGAGTGGTAATAGATAGGCTTACAATATTGCATCAATACTGCACCCATGGCGTATCCATTGGCATCTGTCTTGATCTAAAAAGGCTGTTGAAGATTCGACAATGCTAATACTAGTGCAGTACTGATCTTCCCCTTCAAAGTGTCGAAATCTTTTTGTTGCTTTCCTTCCCACTGAAAAGTGTTCTTCACACTGGTTAAGGCATGTAGAGGAACTACTATGAAGGAGAAGTTGGGAATGATCGCCTCCAATACTGGACTGCACCTAAGAAGCTTCGAACTTCAGTTACACTTTTTAGCTTAGGCCAATTTACAATTACATCAATTTTGGAATGGTCAATTTTCAATTGTCCTCCTCCTACAACATGACCTAAGTACACAAGTGCAGTCTTTCCAAATTCACATTTAGACAATTTTACACACAACTTTTCCCTTTGCAAAGTATCCAATACTTGCTTTACATGCCTCACATGCTCATCCCAAGTCCCGCTAAAAACAAGAATGTCGTTTAAATTACAATCACAAAGTCATCTATGAAAGACATGAATACATCATTCATCACACGCATGAAAGTTGTCGGAGCATTACAAAGCCCAAATGACATAACCAACCACTCAAACAATCCATGTTTGGTTTTAAAGGAAGTTTTCCATGCATCCTGTTTTGCAACTCTGATTTGATGATATCCACTGCGCAAATCCAACTTAGTGAAATAGACAACATTCTTCAATTGATCAAGTAAATCATCTATGCAAGGAAGAGGGCATTGATTTTTCACCATGATTTTATTTAAGGCCCGCTAATTGACACACATTCACCATGTGCCATCTTTCTTTGGCACCAGCACAATCGGAGAACCACAAGGAGATGAACTGGGCCTGACGACCCCTTGATCCAATAAGCCCTGTACCTTCTTCTTGATCTCTGTCATCTCCACAATTGACATCCTGTACATGTCCACATTAGGAAGAGGAGAAACCTGTTGAAGATGTATCTCATGTTGGATTTCCCTCTTAGTAGGTAATCCATCTAGTTCCTAAAAATTATCATCATACTTAAAAACAATATCAATTAATTCCTTTTTATGAGATGGGTCACACCCTTGGAAAGCATTGGATGTCCTGACTTCTTTCTCTCTGACGATCATGAGTACATATCTCTTATTAGGTTTATGAGTCTTTTCATTTGACTTGCACTAACAAGTGTTGTATTTACCCTCATGATGTGAGCTCTAATGATATATTCCACTCCCCCTTTAGTAAGGTGGTATTTATTCTCATGATGAAAGAAGACTGCTTTTCTATCATAGAGATAAGGACTTCTCAACACTATGCCACATATATCAAGTGGTACAACATCCAAATCCACTTCATCAATCAATTTTGAAGCAATAACAAATATGATCCTACATTGTTTGGTGACATTAAGTTTTGCTTTGTCACATACCCAACCGAGAGGATAAGGTTTCAGATGTGGTTTCATTTCAAGACCCATTTTCTTGACAAGTGCTTCATATATTAAGTTTACTTGGGAACCTAGATCAAATAATGTATCTATCTTAGTATGTTTAGATACAACTCTTATATGAAATAAGTCATTCCTCTTTCATTCATCAACATGAGATTCATCATTGGAACTAGAACTAGCATGAAGAGAATATTTACCTTGTACTCCAACTGTTGTGATATTTCCTTCATCTCCTGAATCAGAACCAAGATCTTGTTGTATCGTAGCAACGATCTTTGTCTTCCCCTTTCCACCGAACTGTTTCAGTTTCTTTTCCAGATGCAGTTTCCAACAGTGTTCTTCATCATGACCGCTCTTCTTACAATGAGTGCAAGATGGTTTTCCTCCTTCTCTCGTCACTGTAGCAGTCTTCTTGTCCTTCCTTTTAAACTTCTTAAAAGTCTTTTGTGGGAAATTGGAAGGTTTCTTTGTGGGATATTCTTGAACATGTTTCCCCTTGTTCTCAAGGTGAGTGGCTTGCACACAAACTTTGTCAAGACTAGTGGGGTTAAACAAGAGCAAAGTATGTCAAATATAACTGTAAAGTGCGCCAATATACTTCATTAAAGTTTCATAAGAATCCAAAAGAATATTCAATGCAAGAGCTTTCTTCCTAAATTCTTCTGTGAAACTTTGTATAGTTTGTCCTTTAGTTTGCCTTAAGGTTTGCTATTCCATCATTGCATTATGTAAATACCCTAATGGATAAAGTTGCTTCCTTATCGCTGATTTAAATTCCGACCACAAGGAAAGAAGATTACCACACTTACTTCCGTCCTGAAGCTTTCTCTCCCACCATACGAGAGCGATGCCTTCCAACCGAAGAGAAGATAGTTGTACTTTAACTTCCTCTTCATCAATATGTTGGACATGGCAATACACTTCAACCTGTCGGATCCAATTATCTAGCTTTTCAGGATTAGCATCTCCATTAAACATAGGTAAAGAAAATTTTACATCAAGCTTTAATAATGGTTTCTTAAAAGAGGCTTTATGGCTAGAATGATGAGAATGGTGAGAATGCTCAGAGGAAGAAGAACTAGAACTCAAAGGTGAAGACGGAGGCTCAGGAGGATCTCCTCTAGCCCCTTGGTTTACCAAAGTATCATCATCTGCATGTGCTTCCTTTTTCTTCCCTTTCTTCTTCATCCTCTTCTCGTAATCTCCATACACTCACTTGACCATTTTTGACATGCGATGAAAGACCATGTGAAAGTTTTTCTCTTGTTCATCACGCTTGTCCTCCTCTGCCATTTTCTTCCTTTTGGATACACAACCAACTTTGGGATTGAAAGTATTAAGAGTTCCTTCACCCTGCTTATGCTTTTCCCTAGTAAGCATTCACACTCAACAATTCAAGTCAAAGATGACTACTCTGATACCAACATGATCCAGGATCTTGTCATCGTGACTTATAAAGAATTGTATTAAATGAGCATAAATTAAAGTGCACCATTAAAGAAGGGAAAACTTAAAAATGAAGAGACATAAGCATCATATCTAAACATTAAAACTTGATAACGGAGTTCGTCCCTGGTGGACTACGTCTCCGGGTCCTGCTCTCAAATGGGTAGGCTCTTTCATTAACTCAGTAAAAGAATTTGGAAAATACATAAATATACCTCATTCTGAAATCATGTTGTGGAAATAATGCTCATATCAGAAAACAGACATCACCACTGAATTTGTGGCATTGAATTACCCAAAGATGTATGTCTTCACACTCTGATCCGACTCTGGCACTCCCAAGTCCAAGAAGAATTTTGTCTCGATTTTTGTGCCCTCTACAACCTGCAATTAAGACAATTGTGTCTCGAAATCCATGCCCATAGGTCCGTACGGTCCGTGCCTCTCCTCTGGCTCTGGGCAGATTGTACCTTTTAAGTAATAACCATGGGTGGATATACCAAGTGGTACCCGTGGCACATTGGTTATGGGCAGAGTTGTTAAAGCTTTGGGCATCACAGAGGTTCCGGGGTCGAATCCCACCGAAATCCATTTTGGAACGTTGGTTGTTTATATATATACTTGTCTCAGTGCCAACCCTTTTTCATGCTGTATAAGATCAACCTGTATCAGTTCCAACCCTTTTTCATGCTGGATGAGAACACTCAGTGCCAACCCTTTTTCATTATGGATGAGTTCCACCTGTCTCAGTGCCAACCCTTTTTCATGTTGGATGATAACACTCAGTGCCAACCCTTTTTCATGCTAGATGAGTTCCACCTGTCTCAGTGCCAGCCCTTTTTCATGCTGAATGAGAACACTAAGTGCAAACCCTTTTTCATGTTGGATGAGAACACTCATTTCCAACCCTTTTTCATGCTGGATGAGTTCCACCTATCTCAGTGCCAACCCTTTTTCATGTTGGATGATAACACTCAGTGCCAACCCTTTTTCATGCTAGATGAGTTCCACCTGTCTCAGTGCCAGCCCTTTTTCATGCTGAATGAGAACACTAAGTGCCAACCCTTTTTCATGTTGGATGAGTTCCACTTGTCTTAGTTCCAACCCTTTTTCATGCTGGATAAGAACACTCAGTGCCAACCCTTTTTCATGTTGGATGAGAACACTTAGTGCCAACCCTTTTCATGTTGGATGAGTTCCACTTGTCTTAGTACCAACCCTTTTTCATGCTGGATTAGTTCCACATGTATCAATGCAAACCCTTTTTCATGCTGCATGATAACACTCCCTCTGAAGAGGGACCATGCCAAGCTTGTCCCTGAAGTACACAAACTTCATCCTTGACAGCGGCTTGGTAAACACGTTCACAAATTGATCCTCTGTAGTCACGAAACTGGAGCCTCACTGCTCCCTTCTACACTATATCCCTGATATAGTAATATCTGATCTCGATATGCTTCGACCTATCATAGACCACAGGGTTCTTTGATGACTTCATGCAACTCTGGTTGTCACACCAAATGTAGGTCGCCTCTAGTCCGAGACCAAATAACCTAGACATAAGTTCTCGAAGCCACACTGCTATTGCACATGCTACCAAATACTCAACTTCAGCTGTACTGAGTGCCACACATGACTACTTCCTACATCTGACGGAGCCTCTTACTCCTTACTGTAGTACCCAACTCCCTCTGGAACTGACCATCCAACTCCCTCTCGAGCACTGAATATCAACTGAATCTTCAAGCTGTTGAATTCAAAACTTGTCCTCTAGAAAAATTCTCGTGATCCTCTTCTTGTAGGTCTTACCTACAAGTCAAATCTAGTCCAATAGTTTGCAATTTTTGAAGCCACACTGCTTCACGACTTGTTGCACATGCTGCCACATAATCAACTTCATCCGTACTAAGCACCACACATGACTGCTTCCTGCATCCGACGAATCCTCCTGCTCCTTACTGTAGTACCCAACTCCTTCTGGAACTGACTGTCTGACTCCCTCTTGAGCACTGAATATCAAATGGATCTTCAACTTGCTGACTTCATCACTTGTCCTCCAGAACAAGTCTCGTCATCCTCTTCTTTTAGGTCCTACCTACAAGTCAAATTTAGTCCAATAGTCAGCAATTTCCGAAGCCATGCTGCTTTGCAACTTGCTCCACATGCTGCATACTTTGCCTCAACCGTACTGAGTGTTACACACAACTGCTTTCTGTTGCTCCGTGAAACCATACTGGAGCCTAGACTGAAGCAATATGTTGAAGTACTCTTCATATCAGGGATACTTCTGACCCAATATGAATCTGAATATCCATATAACCTAAACTCATGGTCAGTCACATACCCGAGACCATAATCCAATGTACCCTTAAGGTACCTCATCACATGTTTTGCTGCAACTAAATGAACCTACCCGAGCTTCTCTATATATTGACTCAGGGTGTTCACAACAAAACATATATCCGGTCTTATGTTCATCAAGTTCATCAATGAACCCACCATCTACCTATATAAAGTAACATCCACAGTATCTAAAGTTGTATCCTCCAACAACTTCAGATTTGATACCATAGGTGTAGCCATTGCCTTGCAATCCAACATCCCAAACCTCTTCAGGATTTATACTATATACTTCCCTTGATTCAAAAAGATCTCATCCTGTCTCTGCCATATCTCGGGACCCAAAAAGTAAGGCATCATCCCGAGATATTTCATCTCAAACTCAGCAGCCAATTTTTTTCTTAAACTATGAGATGATATTTTCCACACCTGTTTAGAAATAGGTCATCCATATAAAACAATAGTATTACCAGACCATCATCCACAACCTTAAAGTAAAGGTTAGGATCTGCATTCTCGTTTTTAAATCTTAAGCTCGTCAGAAAATTGTCGATCATGCCATACCATGCTTTGGGTGCCTACTTTAATCCATATAAAGCCTTCTTCAATTTGCACACTAAGTGTCCCATAGTTGTCATGTACTCAACAGAGTGTTATGTGACTACAAGGACCATTCTTCCTGATCAGGTTGCCATCTGTGCCACATGAAGAATTTTAGTCCTTCCAGATGTTGAAATCCACACACTTTGAGTCTTATGTCCTTAGAAGACTATGTCAGGGCCATTCTCCATTGGTCAAATTACCATGACCAATATCGGGAGAATGTCAGCTCGATGTTGAAACATTAAAAATTAAGAATAACTTCTGAAATTACATAAAATCTCAACACTCCCTCTTAATGAGGAAGGTATTATATCCGACACAGACTCTAACACTGTCGCCATCCACACAAGCTCATGACCATTGATTTTTGGACACACAAATTTATACATCACAATAAATCCATAGTGACTTCACAACATGCATCCAGGGCTGGTGGGTAGCTCTCTAATAATTACAACATATCATCATGAGACTATCCAATTTCCCGTAGAAAACATCTGAATCCATCACTCCCTCTGAGGCTATATAGTCTTCAGAGTCATCTACTACCTCTGCATGTATTGAACTCCTCTTCTTCTTCCTTACATGGATGTGCACAACTCTATGTCTGGATAGTATTTCTTCATGTTGCTTCCGACAACTTTCATTATGGCTCCTTCTCAGAGCTATTACCATGTGCAAGAAACAAGAAACAAGAAACAAGAACAAAAAAAAAACATCTCCTACAGGAGATCAATTTATCTTGTGCACAACTATATATAGTTACCCTCGAAATGATACGTCTTCTACTAACACACATCCATCATATACTCGATGCCATACAACTAACCATGTTGATTTTCTAGTGTTAAATTAGACAAGCACAATTTTCTGCAAGTGGTAATTACTTCCAACAATATTACTTTAGTTAACTCTATAACATCACTAAGTAATTACGCTCAGAAAATTTCAACTACTTAGAAACTTCGGCCTCTTCCTTAGATCACTTCCCACGCGTGAGAGAGAAAAATATGCGTGTCTATTGTTGTGTCTTTTTATAGTAATATTAAATTGATCCAAAAAGACACGTCTCTTTTAAAATTAAATTAATTTTTTTTATTATAAATAGTTGGAGAATACCTCCTGTAACTACCCAAAGATTAATTTTGTTATAATCCATCCACATAGTATTTGACTTTGTTAAATTGTTCCTCTATAATTCATGCAATTATTTGCATAAATATAGGTAGAAGTAAATATGTAGTACATTACTCATATTTAGGTAATTAGACATTTTTACTAGAAATTACTGCCCACCATAATTTATGGAATTCTTTCTATAATTTAGGTAGGAGTAAAAAGTAAATATGTTGTACATAGAGATTGCAACAACCCCATAAGTTTAACACTCCCAAGACTTTACTCTACTCTCATTTTCCCGGGCCCTCCTGTGATGGAGTCAAGCCCATCCCCGCTTTGATACCATGCTGAATTTTTCATAAGAGATGATATTGTATGTGAATCAATATCTTATTACAATGATGAGTGTTCTAAATATAAAGAACATATGGTGACAATGGTGACCATCCATGAAGAGATGTGTCCCTTGGATAATAAATATATTTATACTTTATATTATATTATACATATAATATAAATATACTTTATATTTATACTTTATTATATATATTTATAATTTATATTATAAATATATTATTACATTAATAATATTGCTTAATAATTAATAATCATATTGGGGGTGGTAGCTGCGGTGGGAATCATCTTTGATTCTGATGGACAAAAGATCGTGGAATACTCACGGGGACTTGGGAAGACCACTAATAATACAGCGGAATACCTTGCAGTTTACACGGGGCTCCAAATCGCTCACTCGAGAAGCATCCACAACCTTAACGTTCTCAGAGACTCTGAACTAATAATAAAGGATCTCCTCTACCGAAAAACTTCAGACATCCAATTTCCCAATGGCCTTCACTCCTGAACTAAAACCTTGAAACAACATTTCACCAAGATCCATTTCTTCCACATCCTTCGTTCCTAAAATCATGAAGCTGATTGCTTAGCAGAATCAATAAAGAATTTGGAGCAGAGCCAACTTTTCATCAATCAAATCAAAACCCATGCATGGCTCCCCTAACTCCCCCCATCTTAGATGATTTTCCTAGTATAGCATGGATCTAATGCTCTTCAGAACTCCTATCTACCCCTCCTCCCCTTCTCCCCCCTTCCCTTCAACCCAAACTCTCCCNACCTGGGCCTATCCCCTCCTCACGTGGCTCCATCCCTGTGAACACATGCCTTCCCCCCTCTCCCCCGTGCCATATTCCCCTATTTTCGTTCCCCAACGGTTCTTGACAGTTCCTTCATACCCTTTGAATCCCTTCCCAACATCCATGGCATCATCTACCTTTCACTTCGCTATGAACGATCTCGTCGGATCGTGGGAATTTGAGATCTCCTATACTCTCAAGTGTGCACAATATTTCTCCTTCTCTCAAATATGGAAAAGACTCCTCTCTCTTCCAAGAACTTATCTGCAATTCTACACAGAACTCCAAGACATTGTGCTTACGCGCCCTCTCACCATCATGTGGCGAAGATCTAGAGAAACCTTCACCGATCCGTCCTATGTCTCCGAGGAACTTAGAGATCAATTTCAATCTCTGCGAACGGATGTTAGGAATGTAGAAGAAATAACAGATACACGCCTCAGGGAATTTCAAAGGGAAAACCAGGGGCTTCAAAGTGATATTGCCAACCTGCAAGGACAACTACATCAACATGAATTTAGGCATAATCAAGAGCTTGCAATAGCTCTGCGTGGGATCAACAAGAACACCATGAATATTGGAGATATCAATTAGCAGATGGGAAATCCTCACAACCGCCCTCAACATCCAACAAATTCCAATGAATCATCTGGATCAAGACTCCCCTCAACTTTTCACTCTACAACAAGTAACGACCACCCTTTAGTACCTCCTTCTTCATCAATGGATCCAGCACGGTCCAACCCAGGAGAAGGAATTAAACATCTAGAAGCAAATCCATCCATTCTCCAGGATGATGTAGAAGCTTCCCACAACATATAGATAGGTTTTTTAATGACTTGTAAATTTTTGTTAATTTTGTCCTCATATGTAGCCATTTTTACATGGCAAATTAGTAGCTCCTAATGGACCAGTCTCATTAGCTCAATTAGAATGTACCATCCAAATAGCTCTCTAAGCATAGCTCAAAGAACTCAATAATCCGTTTTTTTGTAATGTGCAACAACACAAACCTCTTTTTTAATATAAATTCTCAACCGTTTCTGTTTAAAAATAATAATTAATAACCATATTATTAATTATCAATCTAGTAGAATGTCTTTCCGATGCTTCCCAAACATCAACATCGAAGAAAAACTTTATTGAGTGGAAAACCGAGCCCACATATCAGTTGGAAGCTACCATCCCAAACAAAAATAGGTCTAATTGGGACTTGTCATAGGGTATATGTCCCCTATTGCAGGAGTGAATTTTTCCGCTTGTCAACAATTGGAGCTAGAATGAGGGTCGAGTGACATGCATGGCTGATATATCATTTTATGTTGCCAAGTCATCATAGTCATCTCATACCACATCACCTCCAAGGAGGACCTCTAAATATATTATTGGACTTTCATCGCTCAAAGAAAGTTTGGTGTCCAATTCATCTGAATTTATTGAAAATCCATAGGAGATAGAATCTCAATATAACTATGTCTCATCATCTCAGATTGAGCTTGTAGATTCTACCATTTCTAAAGAAATCCCCATAATAAATCCACAAATACCACTATCCATGGTTTTAACAAGAGCACTGTAACACCCTGTTTCCCCCAGTCTGTAAAAATAACTATACTGGCCAAGAACTATGGCAAACTCAAAGATGTGAATGTGTGATTTGAATGGACCTTAGTAAAAAGGTCCATGAATGTAAATAATGTTATGAATATGTATATATAACTGCTGAGAGGGGGATGTGCTGGAAAAGAGACCACAATGGCTGAAGAAAGGTGGTGGAAGGTGTTATCACTCCAAGAAACCCTCTGTGGTTGCAGACCAGAGGTGCTTGGTAACTTAAGAAATAAATATTTTTTGTATTTTTCAGAGATGGATCAATGGGATAACTCAATTCAACTTATAGCATTCAGACATCAAAGTGATAAACAAATAAACAGTGCTCTCCAAGAT
>SNQJ01S0035324.1:71913-97587 GCA_010110895.2 Picea sitchensis
CGCAATTAAAAACTCTAAACGAACCTTTGTGACAAGTTAGCAAAATAATGGTGCTATTTTGGGAGTTAACAGAAGGCACCTAGAATGGTGGCGTTAACTTCCACCGAAAACCAATACCATATTTGGTCTTCACTGGCTTGGAGAACCAAGAGCGACTCGCTAGCCTGAAATTAATTACTCGCCAGGATGGTAGGTGAAGAGGCTCCTCATGGGTTAATGAGGGATGGGGGTGAACCACCCATCCATGGAGGCCTCAGACCTGACCACCGCAGGGAAATTCGTGCCACACACAACCTCGCCGAAAAGAAAAGGCAGGTAAAAGGTGTGGAAGGGAGGTGCACGAGGGAGAGGAGAGGAAAAAGATCGGAAGAACTCCAGAACAAAACACAGAGTGAGTGATAGCAGAGAAGAAGGAGAGTAACCTTCGTTCTCGATCGCTAAAGAACATAGACAAAGAGTCTCAAGCATCGTGGTCTCAGCTCGGGGGTGGCTAGTGGTAAATCCATTTGGAATCGTTGAGCCTACGGTTGGGTGGAAATGAGCACCCCTCTTAGCAGTTGCATCAAACCCGGTGTTTTTCTGATAAGTGTTTTATATCTTGTATCTTGAAATTTATATGCTGACATGTATGCTCATAGTCTGTGCAATTATGAATGGTTTCAGTATAGGACTGTCTGTAGGGTGTTTTGATCAGAAAATGATGGCTGCATACTTTTATTGGAAATACCACATATGGCTTATGTTTCTCTCTCTCACTCTCTCTATATATATAGATACATGCATTTGAACGAATTCAGTATTCAAGTTTGTTCTCGAGAAATCTATTCCCTTATTTTATCTCAAGTAATTCCCTGAATAGATCTTTCCATAGGGACACCCTCTTTAAAAGTTTACCCAAGGATCTGCCAGAGGATTTTATGACATAAGTTTGAAAAACCCAGCACGAGAGAGAGTGGTATTCTTAGACTTTGATATTTCGGAGTTTCGACACCTGGGGTATCTAAGTGCGAGTCCTCTTGTACTCGCAAGTCCCAAAACCCCGACCCGCTAAATCCCGAAATGATAGCGTGGGGATGAATTAAGGACCTTTCGGTGGTTCAGTTCCCAGGATACCCTTCCTCCTTCTAAATGCACGAATGAGATTCTTTCGGAGGATCTAAGGCCTGTTACGACCGTTAAATTGAATGAAGGAGCACATGCGTTAATGCCTCGACCCCTTTTTACCTTCGTAAGTAGCGAAGAAATCGGGATCGTCGATTTCAAGACCCATGGGGATACCTGGACCGTCCAGCTGTAGAATACACAAGGCAGCCAGTAAACGTTTCGACTTTTCGACACTCGGGAGATCAGAGGGTAAGAACCCTTGTCCTCACGACTCCCGAAATCCCGATATGCGAAATCCCAAAATAACAGCGTATGGCTAAATCTTGATATTTCGGTATTTCGACATTCGGAATATCCTAAGGGCGAGCTCCCTTGTATCTGCAAGTCCCGAAACCCTGATTCACGAAAACCCGAAATGACAGCGTGTGGAGGGGTTAGGACATTTCATTGTTTCGACACATGGGGTACCTAAGTGCGAGTTTCCTTGTACTCGCCAGTCCCGAAACCCCGATTCACGAAAACCCGAAATGACAGCATGTGGAGGGGTTAGGACCTTTCAGTGTTTCGGCACCCGGGGTACCTAAGTGCGAGTCCTCTTGTACTCGCGAGTCCCGAAACCCCAACTTGCGAAATCACGAAATGAACTAGCATGGATGAGTTGTGATGTTTCGGTGTTTCGGTACTCGGGACACCTAAGGGTAAATTCCCTTGTATTCGCCAGTCTCGAAATCCCGATTATCGAAATCCCAAGATGGTCTAACATGTATTTGAATCCCGATATTTCGGTGTTTCGGCATCCGAAATATCCAAGGGCGAAGTCCTTTGTACTCGCAAGTCCCGAAATCCCGACTTGCGATATCCCGAAAGATGGAGTGTGGAAAAGTTATCATATTTCGGTATTTCGACACCTGGGGCACCTAAGTGCGGGCCCCACGTGTTCGCCAGTCTCGAAACCCCCGACTTGCGAAATCCCGATGGATGGATTCCCGAAATAGTGAAGCATGTTAGAGTTTGGTTTTTCGGAGTTTCGGCTCCCGGGAAACCCAGGTGCGAGACCTGCTGTCGTCGCACATCTCGAAATCCTGATGGAGTGAAACCCCGAAAGGTGGAAGGACATGTTTTAATCCGAGGCATTTCTAGTTATGACAAACTATTGGTTCCCTTTGGATTTCAGCACTTCGAGAGACAAGAGAGAAAAGGAAATACATGTATCGCGATTTCCTGAATCGTGAAAGCCAACGAGCACCTATCCGATAAGGCCTGTGGTCATAACCGCCTATCATATGAGTACGGATAACGGATGACAGGGTCTGTATCAGGCCCCATAGGTAATCGGGGAATTTTTTTCATCGGAGAAAAGATGAAAAAGGCCGATTTTTTTTTATTTCCGTAGTGGGTGTGTTACAAGCACATAGTAAGGAAATTGGTCAACCCCTTGATTTTACGATCCTTGAAAAAAGAAAATAGTCTAGGAAAGATAAATCTAGTGAAATAATATTCATATATGAACCTAATCCTCTGGCACAAATTTCCAATATATTAAGGGGATCAGGCGATCTTAATGATTCATTAATTGATTTCCAATTAGAATTCAGCTCAGGTAAGCCACCATATCCACCACATAGTCCACCTCACACTCCTGTTGGATCTCAACCACATTCCTCACAAGGGAGTCCTAGACAATCCCCTAAAGGAAGTCAAAGGCAACCCCAAAGGAGAAAGATGGATGGAGTACCAACGATACCATGTATTTCCCCAAGAGCTGTTGCAGTTCCAGGTCCTTCTCATGATCTTCCTAAACATCTAGATAAATTATTACTCAAATTCAATCCTGATAATCGAGAATCTCTTGAAGATCATGTCAGCAAATTCATAGTGGTAGTTAATTTATTGGGTGTACAACATGAAGATGTTGTGTGTTGATTACTTCCATATGCATTTGAGGGAAAAGCATCTATGTGGTATTTTTCATTACCACAAGGAACTATTACAAATTAGAATGATTTTGAAATTACTTTCATGAAGAACTTTGGTGAGGATAAAACCCTAGCAACGATGGTCTTATAATTTTCAAGAATCAAAATGACTCCTAAAGAAAAAATTAAAGATTTCAATCATAGATTTTTGACATCAATAAATAAAATCCCTGAAGATTCTAGGCCTGTCGATAATGTAATTATTGAAATCTACACCATAACTTTGCCTTCTTCCATTTCTATTTTTGTTAAAAGAGCTGGAAAAAACACATTAGCAAAGACATTTCAAGAAACATTAAATGTAGAAAAGGAAATGATGAGTATTGTAGGCAAAGCACCAACCGAAGAGAAAATAATTTTTCAACCTTCTAGGAAACAAAATGTAATCAAAACCATAGATGAAAAGAAAGATAAAGAAGCCGTTGATATGGATAGTCTTCACAGACTTGTTAGAAAACTCTCCAATGATATCGTAGATCTAAAGAAAAATTCAAGCGAAAGCTCATCATATAGGAGACCTTGGAAAACTCCTTTTAGAAGAAATTCCCGACCTCTTAATAACCAAAACACTTCCCCTGAAGAAATACATCTTGATGAATTTTCTCAAGATCATTACTATCATGCTCATGAAGTGAATCATTCTAAAATAAATTTCCCAACGTTTATTAACACATTCAAAGTTTTCATTGCAATGGAAGAAGACGAGGAAGGACAAACAAATCAAGAAGAGCAAAGGGATGATCAAAACATTGAATCTTCAATTAATGTTATTTGTGATGTTACTCATGGAGTAATAGATGATGATGAGGAAGAAACAACTGAAGAAATCTATGTTTCTCAAACTAGAAGTAAAGTTCTCCCTTCCGCCTTTGAAACACCAACTACTGCATCTCCTCCCAAAAAATGAGCTTCTACAAACAAGTTGAATTCTTCCCAAAACAAACCAATTGTTTACCCTGATATCCTTGATTATGATCTTGTTGAAGATATGAAAAATACTAGAGCCAATATTTCTCTTTATGAATTAACTCCTCTGGTGTACACCATAACAATTATCTCATACTCCTTTGGCGTACACCAGAGGAGTTCCCTCCAATAGCTCCGGTAACCGTCAGAAGACTTCTTGCAATTTTTTTCTGAGGAGTCTTTTACCATCGCACGACTTTATGCCAACTCCTCCAGTTTGACCAAAGGAGTTCATATAAAGTCCTCCGATGAAACCGGAGGAGTTATTGTGTTATCCTCCAACGAACACCGTTACTCTTTGTACCAAATCTTCTGGTATACACCGAGCACTTTCCCACGAAGTCCTCCGGTGTATACCAGAGGACTTCTCACCAACTTTCTTCATTATTTCCAACATAATATCACATTTATTACACCCAAACGCCTATAAAAGGATTCTCTCCCCCTTCATTTATTCACCTTTGTTCGCTGAAATACCAAAAAGAGAGGATCGAAGTGATTTCCCCATCGAGTTAACAAAGAGATGAAGGCACCACACCATCCACTTACCCTATCCATGTGCCAACAAAATACCAGGTAATCCCTAATATGACCGTACCCTTTTTATTTCACTGGTTTATATTGCTAGGGATATGTTTTTCTATAACAAGGGTTTCCATCTTGTGTTAATCATGCCTTCCTATCCCATTTGAAAATCCCTTACCCTCTTCTCAACCATCGTCGTTCCCCACAGTACAAACATATGCCACCACCGCGGGTTCTATCCCAAATGGATTTTTTTCCCTGAAGGTACCTAGATTTCTATTGTGATGATGCCAAACAATCCTCGACCATTTCCCTACCAACAAAACTCTTAGCTACTACCACTTTGGGCTTTAAATTTGCATTTACCTCTCTCCTTGCAAACAAACTAGTCTCATGCATTTGACCTTTCGATACCGTGCTTCTCGGACACAAAGTTATACTCTTAACACTTGGGCCTGTAAATCAAGCCTGGAAATCAAGCCAAAGAGCACAGTCCAAAACTTATCCAAATTTTGGAAAAGTGCCATCTAACTGAAAGGGTTGTTACCAAATCTCTCGTTTTCACTAGTGATTTTCACCCCAAAGTCTCTGGTTCATTTGGGGATTTTAGCATGAACTCCTCCAGTCTTCACTGGAGGAGTAGAGATAAACATCTCCAATATTCACTCATTTTCACCGAATTACTTTGTGCCATCTTCCCCAATTCCTGATCTACTCACCAACACACTTAGTACTAGAAGATCTGCAAGCACTTCCAGGCTCCGTTATACGAGTTCATCTTTTGTTGTCCAGCCCCATGTATGACTGACAAAGCAATAGTTGTCATCAAGAGGATTGGGAATTGGTACTTTATGGAACACGACACTTATATCAAGGTGTATGGTGCTATTAAATCCACCCATCTTCTTCCTCGGTTTGTACGAAACAAACTAGTACTCCAGGAAGTATCCTATCAAACAATGATCGATGGAGTAGGGGGATTGATTTACAGAGATAAGAAAGTTATATGACCACTGCTCCTGCTATACATCGAAGCCTACTTCTTTGCAAACAAAAAATAGGCCCAGGAATAAGTGGATGTACTACTACCGTACCACTTCAGAGAAGAGAGGTTCATTAGGCATGACCTGAAGAGGGTTGTCAAAGAGAATTTCAATAGGCTAGGTGTGCCTTGGGAGTACACATCAGAGGTTTGGGAAGAAGAGGAAATACACTTTAACACAAGGACTTATGACGAAGTCGTCTTCAAGAGATGAGGCAAGCCCATAGGGAGGATTGTAGATGAAGAAAGAGCAAGAGAAGAGGCCATAAATAAAGAAGAAGAAGAGTCAGTGGAAAAAGTATCTGCTGCAACCACATCTATGCAATCGGGATCTGCTGAGGAAGAAGAAAAAATAATAGATAAGAAGAGGAGAAAAAAGGAAAAGGTCCGTAATAAAAAGAATGGCGTTGTTGGAAATAAAAGAAAGATTGCAGAAGAGGCTAAAGCCAAAGACAAAGTCGTTGCAGAATAAAGAGCAAAGGAAGTTGCACAGAAGGAAGCCGAACAAAAAGCAACAACTGAGAAGGTGACAACATATGTAGCATCAACGACATAGGCAACATAAAAGGAAACTAAGGAAGCAACCGACAAATCAACTCAAGAAGAATGAAAAAATAAGGATGTTGAAACAAGGAATGACGATGCTCAAGCGATGGACACCGATATCCCAAAGATATCAACAACAGGTGCCAACATACATACACCATTCAACGAGTTAGGTTTGGGACCCTGTACTCCATTCAGACCCAATGAAGTACCCAATCTAAAGAAATTCACATACGACAAAGTATCAGGAAGAATTGTATAAGAACAAGTGAATAAAGTGCCAGTGACTGGGGGAAATCCAATCTCAGTTCTCACACAAACTCCCATAATAGGAAATGTCAACGAAGATCCAGTCACCATAGCTTTTGCTAGCTCTGCTTTCATGAACGTCACAAAATATAATGTGTGCATATTACACCAAAAAAAGCTGGAAAAATAATCAAGGATAGGGGAATTAAAAGAGAAGCTCCAATAGGTAAAGATCGACGAGGGAAGTCTGCAAAGATTCAAGGCCAACAAGAAAAAGGTTAGGACAAAGATAGAAGAGGCTATAATCTACATGTATGCCCACCTACACATTTTCCAACAATCGACCACCACCATCATAGATCAACATAGTAGGGTGAAGACGAAGCTCACAAAGTTCAACACCATCTGAAAAGGCATGAACGATATTGACAAATGAATTGCAGAAAACCCAGATGCACCGATCAAGCTCTATTTCCCCTCAGGCATGGAAAGGAAGACATATCTCTATATATTGGAGCACTACCAACAACCTGGACTAAGGGAAGAAAAAGAAACGACCAATTCAATGTATATATGTTCAAAACTACACAAAGCGACACACAAATTGATTAAAATATGCCGACTTCCTTAATTGGAAGAGTTGGGAGAAAATATCACAATGGAAGAACTGGTCGATAAAATATAGGACAACACAAGTCATAAATGAGAAAATACCAAGTCTACCACCAAAGTAACAATGGAATTAATTGAAAAACATCTCATCCAACTTACCAAAGTCCATACTATGATCCAAACATTCATGGATACTTGTCAAAAGATATTCAGACCCTCGACGACCATATAGCCATGAACACTACTACCCTCGAGAAATTAACATTTCATCGGATCTCAACACTATATGATAAACTAGAAATTTGGACAACACACATCAGGGAGAAGAATCCATAAATGAGATAAAATAACAATTCGAAATTGCTATTAATTATAGTCTATTTTGTCTTTAACTTTGTCCTCACCATGTACACATGTCATTAATTATGTAGAGGGAAGCAGAACAATTTTGTAACTTCTCCTCTAGGAATACAAGAAGTCACCTTCAACAGTTAGGAATAATTGTATAAATAATGGAAGAGACCTATTGTGAAGTGGCTCTTCAATATTTGTATACACTCTAGAACTCTTTTTGGAGAAAATACTTGGTTAATGAATATCGAGAAGCCCCCAAGGCCAATTTTATGAAAGAGAGAAGAACTTGCATGTGTTGTTGTTTTGATGTGAACTATTTCAAGAGAAATGTATGTTTTTCACATAGGTTGTAAGGACATGTTTGCTTATACACTAATCTAATGAAATCTATATCACTTTTGCAGTTTTTTTACTCCTCCTTATTGTAGAATTGTGGTGAAACCTGCACAAAGAATCTAGCTAACAACAATTCATACAAAGCTTGCAAATCGAGAGAAGGAGAGAAGAGACGATAGAAAATAATCAATATAATTGTGTTCACTAATGAGTAAAATGGTAAAATACACATGATATACTCTACAAGGCTAAGTGAAGTCACCATAGTAGTGATCTAGAGAGATCTAGACACCCACTAATAGAAACTGAAGTAATTTTCCACCTAGTCCTAGTTAACGGATCCATGCAATCATCAATTAACTAAGTCACACATGTGGAAGTGAGAGAAACACATGCAACTACTGGTGATAAAACTGAGGTTTCCATGCATGAGTGACTTCCACTAGTCTAACTGAGTGTAACTAACTTTGAACTGAAGAGGAACACCCTATTTTGTAGGGGAATATTCTCTAAAGAGAATATTGTCATCTAAGGAAGCATTCTCAACATTGGACTATCAACCTTACAAAAATAATTACCTAGGTGAGTGTGTATATCTCCAACACCCCCTTGACCACTACTAGGGTGTACATGATGAATGGGTTCTGACAACCAAGCCCATGTTAGGTACCCATTGCACAATGCATCTACGAATGAAACATTGAAAAAATTTGAGGAAAGACGAAAAACTTCATGGGAAACCCCCCCCTCAAAATACAATGCATAAAAAATGAAAAAGGAAAGACAGTTGTTAAGCAGCTGTGTCCATCACTCCAAGACAATCACGTAGGAAGTGGAATTTCTACTCAGAAAATGTCTTGGTGAAGATGTCTGCAGTCTGTTCAGTTAATGGACAATACTACAAATTGATGATCCTGCCATGTACCAACTCTCTGATGTAGTGCATATAGATCTCGATGTGTTTGGTCCGCTGTCGCTGTACTGGTTCTCTGCAAAAATTGAGAGGAATTTGATTTTCAAACCAAATGATGATCGGACGATGAAACTAGATTCCAGGCTCGGTGAGGAAGTTCTAAAGCCAAAGTGCCTGAATAGTGACTTTGAATGCTCCTCTGTACTCGACCTCTGTTGACAATAGAGAAATAGCTTACTACTTTTTGCTCGACCAACAATTGGGCCCATAACCCAAACTAAGCACGTACCCAGATGTGGAGTTGCGATTTGTGTCGCCATCCCAATCAGGATCAGTGAATCCCATGAGATCCAATGCACAACTTGTTGCATAATGGATCCCATAAA
Organism: Picea sitchensis; assembly: GCA_010110895.2. Classification (NCBI taxonomy): domain Eukaryota; kingdom Viridiplantae; phylum Streptophyta; class Pinopsida; order Pinales; family Pinaceae; genus Picea; species Picea sitchensis. The sequence goes on from SNQJ01S0035324.1 coordinate 80,923, forward strand.
TTGTGGTGTCTCAAACATATCTAAGGATGCGCTTTGTGACCTTCCAGTGTAGCTCATGCGACTCCTGCATGTACCTAGAAACTGCCCCTATTGCATATGTGAGATATGGTTGGGTGTGGGTGAGATAGAGAAGGCTCCCCACAAGATTTCAATACAAGGTGCTATCCACCACTGCTATATCCCTGTCATCCTCAAGATGTACCCCAGATAGAAAGGGTGTGGCTACTGACTTGCAGTCAGTCATGTGGAAACTAACCAAGAGATCCCTGACATAGTTAGTATGAGATAGATTGATTCCTAATGCATCTTGAATGATCATGATACCCAGGAAACAGTGCATTGGATCCATGTCCATCATAGAGAACCTGTTGTGTAAAATGTCTTTGACCACAACAATTGTCGAGGCCAAACTTCTTGTGATTAGGAGGTCATCAACATAAAGAACTAAGATTAGAAAGGAGTCTAAGGTTCTCGACATGTAGACGTTTGGATTTGATTTTCATCTAACAAAGTGTTGAGAGAGAAAGTAGGCATCCATATTCATTGATGCAGGAGCATCGCTCAACCTCAACATGCGCCAGTTGATTAGCATGAGTGGTGCACATTCAAGGAAGGGAGAGGTGTCGCCCTCTCATTTTTCGTTTGAGAATCTAAGCCTGATCAAGGCATTTAATGTTGACAAGATGGAAGAGCCAAGTTGTGCCTTCGCAAAAGCTGGAGATAAGGTCGCCATTAAGTGGTTGACGGTAGGAGGGATCTACATCCGATTCGGACCAGATTTCCATCATTGTAATTTTCCTTGGTAGTCAGGCATTTTTGAATGGTGATTAGACACCACTAGATTAGTTTGCAGGGAAGCTCATTAAGCCCCTCTTGTATAAAACTCTTGTATTGTTGCCAGTAGAATATGCATAGGAGATAAGGAGAGAAACACAAAGAGCCAAGACTCAGTCGCAGTCTGGACTCAACCATTTGTAATTTGTCATTCTACCATTAATAGAAAAGGAACAATTTTTTTCTATTTATCAATTTCTGTGTAATGGATGTTTTTCTGTGAATGTCATTTGTATGAATTTGAGCTATAGATGTATGTTAGAAATCGTCTGCAGGGATAGAGATACGATTTCCTGTCTGCGAGTGTGTTGGATTAAGTCTAGTTCTCTAGGCTAAGTGCAAGGAGTGTGCGACAGAGGGTGGAAACTCTATGAGTCGACGCAAGGAGTGCGTGTCTGAACTCAATGGAGTCAGAAGAGAAGTTTCCAGGAGGGCATGCCAGGATAATTCATAGACTCGGGAGGAAATTTCAAGGTGGTTAAGTACCTTGGAAAGCAATACTGTGTAGGAGGAAACATAGTGTAGAGTTACTAAACACTCTTTAACACTCTTCCAGGAGGGCATAGAGAAAGTGTGAGAGCATACTCAAGCAACACATTATGAAGTGTTGGAATTCTTAAGAGAACCCCAAGGTTGTTGAACACTCTAAGGGAGGAAGGATTTGCAAGAGTGCATCAACAAAGGAAAGGAGATGCCTTAAGACCTTCAAAAAGGCTAAGGGAGAAGCCGTCGAAAAGCTGAGTCGATCGAAAGGAGTGCGCCAAGGATATTGTAAGTTCATCTTACAAAGCTTAGGAAGAACGGCATTAAGCTGCCAAGAGGGAAAGAGAAAGTACACTGAAGGATACAGAGGAATTGAGAACCTTGGAAGTTTTCAAGCCGAGCAAAGTCGCAGAAGAGTTTGCGCAGAACTCTGCAAGGAGTGCAGAAGAAGTTTGAGAACAACTTAAGTTTCAAGGAGGAAATTACGCTAAGTGTGCAAAAGGTGTTCGAGGACTTGCGAAGTCCTGAAGATCATGAAAACTGTTTATCGTCGGAGGAGACAGTGATAGAAGATCGAGAAATTCGGGAGCGAGTGCTCCAGAAGGTTTGCCAAGAGAGAACAAGGATCTTCGCGGAGTCATGGAGAGTGGAGTTGATCCTAGTCATTGGTGCTAGGAAGCGCACGTGGTAGAGATCCACAGACTTCAGAGGAAGAACCCTTCGGAGGAAAGACAAGGAGGAGAACACCCAAAGAGCTGGGAATGAAGCAATCCTGGCCGTCCATTGAGATAGGATGCATGGCGTCATATCAACACTTTGCTGATTCACAAATCGGGAGAAATAGAGATAGGAGAAGTGAAAACTCCTGAAGCATGGAGTCGCAGAGTAGATCATAGCCGTTGGCTGTGAGAAAACGTGGACCGTAGATTTGGTTCTGGAAAATTTGCGGATTCAAAAATCAAGAAAAGGGGAGAAAACAAATCACAAAAACTCCGAAGTCCGAATCGTGAAGGGAGTTGGCCCACGGTTGTAATCCGTGGTCACATAAAAGGAAGGGACTCAGTAGGAAAGACTAGTGTCCAATGGCGTTGAAATTCGTACAATGCTAAGGAAGAGGGCCCGCGGGTTCCATAAGACCTGCGCCAAGGAAGGAAGGACCTGCAATAGAGTTTGTTAGGTTCCAACAAGGAACCGAAGAGTCAATCTGACTCATGTGTGAATGATCCTAGACCGGGAGGTCACACAACCCCGAAGGAGAGGAGAAGGGGGTGGGTTCTGCACCAAGTGGTATCAGAGCTAATACATAATTGACTTTTGTAGGCAAGGGAGATAGAGTGTGATACTCTGTTGAGATTGTTGTGTAGTGTGTAATAGACGGTAAACAACCAGGAGGACTGCAGATGAATCAGGATGGCCACGAAAGGTCATAAACGTGGTCAAAGGAGAGTCTGCCCGCTAAAAAGCAAAGCAGAGATGGACAAGGAGCTCAGAGAAATCCGAGCCTAATGGAGACGCTATCATTTAAGAGGCAACATGAAGCAAAGGTACGCTGGAGATACGAGTGGCCTTTGAGAAGGACAACCAAGTGACCTGCTCGAAAGTTGTTGGCCTGAAATCAACAACATGTGTTGAGGAGGTGGTTGAGGCATGCTGAAAACCTCAGTGACGAGGGAAAGAGATCTGGGACGAATATCGTAGGTTTCCAGGTGGGCAATGTGAAGGGATCAGTGGATCTCATAGACTGCTAGGAGGGTAGAGGAGACATCCATAATTTCTAAGTGGGAAAGAGAGGAGATATGAGCTCAACTGAGAGTCCACTTTAGGGTATGTTGACATATGGAGAGGAGGTAGAAGAAAGACCTTGCTCAGATGGAGATTCAAGTGGAACTGTGAACCATGCGAATGAAGATGATGAGAAGTTAAATACTTCCACCACTGAGGAAAGGGATCAGAGGAGCATTCTGGTCATTGGAGGAGTCGAGATATTCCTGCCAAGCAGTCGAGGAGAGGCTAACACATATGTTGCAGGTACAACAGAAAGACAACTCATTGATATTGTCATGGAGGAGGAGGAACATATACTGAATTTTGTCCCAATAGAAGGGGAGCACCCAGTTGAGTTACTCACTCAGTGGGATATGGAGTTAAAAGCACTGGAGGATTGGTTGGACAGTCTGGAACCAGACGGTGGCTGCCAAGAGATATCCTTGCCAGAAGAGACGTACCAGCACGAGTTTCAACTGGAGGAAGCTGGAATAAAACCAACTAGAGGATCGACAGGAGTTGGTTTGTCCGAAGAGGTAGCTGAACAACATTTCAGTGGAGAGACTGAGGAATTGGAGTCTGCAACAGTGTGGCCAATCATCATCACAAGGGACGAAAGTGGCATGGGAGATCAGGATGACCTACCCATGGAGCGACATGGAGATTTGCAACTGAGCAGACTGCACAAGTCGAGCCAGCCGATGAAGCAGCTGGAAGAAGTCGTAGAGGAGATAAGGGAGTTGATGTTGAGGTCAGCAGAATAAACAATCAACAAGGATAGCCTAGACAGAAAGGAACCTACACAAGTGGTAGGGGAGATGCAGCAGCAGCAAAGCAGAGGAGTAGAAAGACATCTCCAGGGGAAAGTTTGGGATCCAGGAGGATTTCAACAGAGTTGGGAAGCTCATGAGAAGGAGCTCATGAATTTTCATAGCTGTGGAGTATGATGCAGGAGCATCGCTCCACCTCAACACGCGCCAACTGATTAGCAAGAGTGGCACGCATTCAAGGAAGGTAGAGGCACTGCCCTTCTCATTTTTCCTTTGAGAATCTAAGCATGATCAAGGAATTTAATGTTGACAAGCTGGAAGAGCCAAGTTGTGCCTTCGCACAAGATGGAGATAAGGTCGCCATTAAGTGGTTGACGGTAGGAGGGATCTGCATCCGATTCAGACCAGATTTCCATCATTGTAATTTACCTCGGTAGTCAGGCATTTTTGAATGGTGATTAGACACTAATAGATTAGTTTGCAGGGAAGCTCATCGAGCCCCTCTTGTATAAAACTCTTGTATTGTTTCTAGTAGAATATGCATAGGAGATAGGGAGAGAAACATGGAGAGCCGAGACTCAATCGCAGTCCGGATTCAACCATTTGTAATTTGACATTCTACCATTAATAGAAAAGGAACAATTTTTTTTCTGTTTGTCAATTTCTGTGTAATGGATGTGTGGATGTTTTGTCGTGAATGTCATTCGTATGCATTTGAGCTGTAGATGTATGTTAGAAATTGTCTGCAGGGTTAGAGATACGATTTTCTATCTGTGAGTGTGTTGGATTAAGTCTTAATCTCTAGGCTAAGTGTGAGGAGTGCACGACAAAGGGTGGAAACTTTGTGAGCCGATACAAGGAGTGCGTATCTGAACTCAGTGGAGTCAGAAGAGAAGTTTCCAGGAGGGCATACCAGGATAATTCATAGACTCGGGAGGGAATTTCAAGGTGGTTAAGTACCTTGGAGAGGAAGACTGTGTAGGAGGAAACACAATGTAGAGTTACTGAACACTCTGTAACACTATGCCAGGAGGGCATAGAGCAAGTACGAGAGCATACTCAAGGAACACATTTTGAAGTGTTGGAATTCTTAAGAGAACCCCAGGGTTGCTGAACACTCTGAGGGAGGAAGGCTTTGCAAGAGTGCATCGACAAAGGAAAGGAGATTCCTTGAGACCTTCAGGAAGGATAAGGGAGAATCCGTTGAAAATTTGAGTCAAGCGCAAGGAGTGCGCCAAGGATATTGTAAGTTCATCTTACAAATCTTAGGAGGAAGGGCACTAAGCTTCCAGGAGGGAAAGAGAAAGTCCACCGAAGGATACAGAGGAATTGAGAACCTTGGAAGTTTTCAAGCCGAGCAAAGTCGCAAAAGAGTTTGCGCAGAACTCTATAAGGAGTGCATAAGAAGTTAGAGAACATCTTAAGTCTCGAGGAGGAAATTTATCTAAGTGTGAAAAAGGTGGTCGAGGACTTGCGAAGTCCCGATGATCATGAAAATCGTCTATCGTCGGAGGAGATAGGTGACAGAAGATCGAGAAATTCGGGAGTGAGTGCTCCGGAAGGTTTTCCAAGAGAGAACAAGGATCTCCGCGGATTCGTGGAGAGAGGAGTTGATCCTATTTTTTGGTGCTGGGAAGGGAACATGGCAGAGATCCAAGGACTTCGAAGGAATAACCCTTCGAAGGAAAGATAAGGAGGAGAACACCCAAAGAGTTGGGAACGAAGCAATCCTGGCCATCCATTGAGATAGGACACGTGGCGTTTGATTAATGCTTCACTGATTCGTAAATAAGGAGAAATAGAGATAGGAGAAGTGAAAACTCCTGAAGCACGGAGTCACGGAGCAGATCATAGTCATTGGCTACGAGAAACCGTGGACCGTAGATTTGGTCCTGGAGAATTTGTTGATTCAGAAATTGAGAAAAGGGGAGAAAACAACTAGCAAAAGCTTTGAAGTCATAATCACAAAGGGAGTTGGCCCACGATCGTAATCCGTGGTCACATAAAAGTAAGGGACTCAGCAGGAAAGACTAGCGTCCATTGGCGTTGAAATTCGTAAAATGCTAAGGAAGAGGGCCCACAGGTTCCATAAGACCTGCGCCAAGGAAGGAAGGACTTGCGATAGAGTTTTTCCGGTTCCAACAAGGAACCGAAGAGTCAATCTGACTCAGGTGTGAATGATCCTAGACAGGGAGGTTGCGCAGCCCTGAAGGAGAGGAGAAGGGGGTGCGGTCTACACCATTCATATACCATGCTCTAGGTTCCTGCTTGATTCCAGAGAGGGACTTCTTTAGTTGAAATACTAAGGATGATTTATGAATGAACCCATGCGACTACTCCATGTAAATCCCCTCTCAGAGATCTCTCTGAATAAAATCATTCTTCATGTTCATCTGGTGAACTTCCCACCCCCTGGCAATCTCATGTCAAGCGCCAATCAGATGGATTCCATATTTTCTACAGGAGAAAAAGTCTCATCATAGTCTATCACGTGGATCTGCTGAAATCCTTTGGAAACCAGTCTTACATTATACCTACTCACCTTTCCATCTGCTACCTTCTTGGTCATGTAGACCCATTTGCATCTGACAAGCTTCCTATCTAAAGGAAGTAGAACCAGATCTCAAGTTTGGTTCTTGAGGAGAAAAAGTCTCATCATAGTCTATCACGTGGATCTGCTGAAAGCCTTTGGAAACCAGTCTTACATTATACCTACTCACCTTTCCATCTGCTACCTTCTTGGTCATGTAGACCCATTTGCATCTGACAAGCTTCCTATCTAAAGGAAGTAGAACCAGATCTCAAGTTTGGTTCTCGAGGAGACAATTTTATTCCTCCTACATAGCGACTTCCCAAAAGGGATTCCTTGTAGCCTCTGCATATGTCTGTAGGTTTGAATCTAGAACCATATAGTAATGCATGGGAATGATTGGTTTGGTATCTGTGAGTGCACGAGGAAGATCCTAAAACTAATACCTCATACTCCTTTGATCTGTTGGATCCCCCATAAGGTATTCTTCTTCCTGTAGGGTGGTCTGTGCCCACTTGGGCATCTGTGGTGGCTCAACATATGCATGCTCATCATCTTATGAATTAGATTCAAAGCTCAAAACTGAACCGTGATCTGAGTTAGTAGGCTCATCATCAGTGATATCTGGTGTAGGAAATGGTACATAGGTATCTGCATGTGGCTCCAACGGTGCATGCAAGGGAGTTTACTCAAACTGAACACCACACTCAATGATGAGCCCATCAGTAGAGGGATCAAGTAGTATGTAACCCTTCACATCATCTGGATATCCCACAAATATGCATGTGATACTCCGTGGATATAATGCTTTCCTCTTTACAGAGGGTATGCAGGCCCATGCACGTGATCCAAATATTCAGAAGTGGGTGACTTCTGCCTTCTTGTCACTCCATGCATCAAATGGAGTCCTTTCCTTGACAGATATATGAGGATATTTGTTCTGAATGTGGTTGGCACAATTAAGTGCCTCGACCCAAAGCTTGGGTGGTAGAGATATTGCATGCAACATGTAAGTGGCCATCTCCTTGAGGGGCCTGTTCTTCCTCTCAACTACTCCATTCTATTGTGGAATGTAAGGTACTATATGTTGTAGCTGTATGCCTGCCTCTGAACAAATATGCTGGAAATATTGGTTCACATATTTCCCCCCATTGTATATGTGGAGGATTTTGATCTTTCTCTGTGATTGAGTCTCTGCATGTGCTTTGAAGTCTTTGAGATGATAAAAAACCTTAGGCTTCTGCCTGAGAAAATACACCCAAGTGTATCTTGAGAAATCATCAATAAATGTAAGCACATACCTTACTTTGTTGATGGATGGATGAGGAAAGGGTCCCATCAGATCTCTGTGGATGAGTTCCAAAGGAGAGGATTTCCTCCAGGCCTTCCCTTTCTAAAAATTCTCCAGGGGATGTTTGCCAAGAACACATCCTTGACAAACTCATTTGGAAAAATGTATGTCAGGAAAGCTGATAACCATATCTTGTTTTCATAGTGGCTACATGTATTTGAAATTCAGATGGTCGAATCTCTCATGCCATAATCTACTAGTATCATCAACATGCATCAATAGTAAAGCATAATCATATTTAGCAATGAATTTACTAAAAGTATACAAATGATATTGGTGGTTTACCTCACCAACAACAATTGTGGAGTTATCATGAATATCATATATGGTTATGGAATTAGGTGTGAACTCCACCCTTTTTCCTGTACCAAAATGTGTTATCTGATAAATGGAGAGTAGATTCATGGAGAGTTTTGGAACATGCAAGACGTTCTCAAAACTTATGTGTGGGAGTTCTACTCTCCCTTAGCGAATGACCTCAACTAGGGTATCATCTCCTATGATGATGGGAGGACCCATGCATGCAAAAATAGAAAATAAAACATTCTCTATTGCTGCCCTATGGTGGGATGCACCTGCATCTAAGATCCATGCATCAGAATAAGATTTAATGGTAATCAATGCATGAGAGTTACCTCATTTGGATTTATTTTCCAGCTTCTTCTTGGCAGCTTCAGGAATGTGATCCCTGAGCTTGTTTTTCTGAATAATCTACGCCATATGATCTGCTTCTTCATGCATGCAAACTCGAGATGATAATCATGATTACAATAGCCGCATTTGGTCTTCCCTTTCTTTCCTTTTCCAACTTTGAAGCTTGATGAATCATCAAAGGGTTTGGAGTGCCCTTCCTTCTTTGGATCTGCATGCGCCTTTCCATTGCATTTTTGCTTGGTCTTCAGATTGTATGTGTTGATGCTTTCATGCACATCAAGTGCATGCACATTGGGTCCCTTGACTATCCCCATTTTGGTGAGATTATCTTTCTCATGCATGAGGGCTTCAATAAACTGATCCAATGTCAGAATTTTCCAGGCCCCTCTTGAAGTGAATCTGTTTGTAAGAAATGATGAGATGAAAACAACATAATCCAGACCAAGTTTTGCTAAGATAGAAAGGATTAACTCACTCAGTTGAGTGGGATTTTCTATTCCACATCCATTTAGATGAAGGAGTAGGGACTTGAAATTCGTAAAGAAGTCCTGGATGTTGTCGAAATTCCTCTGATCTAAGGAATTTAGATTGACCTTGAGCATGTGGCCTCTGATTTCGTCTTGTTTTCCAAAGATATCCTCCAACTTTGTCCAAATCTCATCTGGTGTAGTACAAGATTCAATGTGAAATATAAGCTCGAGGGACATAGAGACATAGATGAGGCCATAAGCCTCATCCATGCGTTTGAGATACTTGTTCTTTTTGATAGCAGAGGTTGGCTCAATCTCTATAGCCATGGTAATCCAGTACAAGCCTCTGCATCTGAGTTGATGTAGAATTTTTAGCTTCCACTAGAAGTAGTTATGAGGCGTGAGAAGAATTACCGACAAATAATCCATCTTTTTTGACAGCATCCTCCTTCTAGATCTAAAAATAAGATACATGTGCACCTTGCTCCTAGCAACCCATGGGCTCTAATACCATGTAGAATTATGGTGAAACCCGTACATAGAATCTAGCTAAAAACAATTCGTATAAAGCTTGCAAATTGAGAGAAGGAGAGAAGAGATGAGAGAAAAGAATTAATAAAATTGTATTCACTAATGAGTAAAATGGTAAAATACACATGATATACTCTACAATGCTAAGTGAAGTTGCCATAGTATTGATATAGAGAGATATAGACATTCATTGATAGAAACTGAAGTAATATTCCACCTAGTCCTAGCTAACCAATCCATGCAATCATTAGTTAACTGAGTCACACATGTGGAAGCGAGAGAAACACATGCAACTACTGGTGATAAAACCAAGGTTTCCATGGATGAGTGACTTCCACTAGTCTAACTGAGTGTAAATGACTTTGAAATGAAGAGGAGCGCCCTATTTTGTAGGGGAATATTCTCTAGAGAGAATATTCTCATCTACGAAAGCGTTCTCAACATTGGAATATCAACCTTAGGAAAACAATTACCTAGGTGAGTGTGTAATATCTCCAACACTTATCTTTTATATGTCCCGAGCATAAGAGTTGTGATGTATGTTGAAAACATAGTTTATAATTTTTTTGGTGTTTCTAATTTCACACCTTCATTACAACTATCTAAGTGAATTTTTCAGTAGATTTTAGTTCAATACAACTCATTCAGTTACGGTAGCTCGCTCCTAGATAGATAGGATAGAATAGGGTATAAGTAGATTAGATTTATTTTCATACATAGTCTTCATCTACATATTTACATTGCATAACCATCCATCTTCACCCTCATAACTAGTAATGGTAGCCGAGATAGAATCCAAATGGATCTCCTAAACCAAATGGTGCAAAGTTTAATTGGGACCTTGTATCAAGGAGCACCCCTTGCTATTGTTGGGAAACTCAACCCTGTCAACATAATTGGCGCTAGAAGGAAGGCGTAAAATTGTATGGCTTACATAAACACACTACATAATCACAATCAATCATCTGAAAACACTTTTGGTCCGACCCTTTTCCCTAATATCATTCCGAAATAGAAGGTTACATTTGAAGACACAAATCCTGCATTCGAAAGTGCCACTGGGAGTCCTAAAACCCATACAAAAACTTGGTTTCCTGTACCCTACGAGGAATTTACTGAGACTTGTTGTATCACTCGGGTTTACGCCAAACAACTTGGTAAGTTACCCACCTCAGAACTACCAATGTTAGACGACCAAATAGCCACCCAAATATTCTAGTTAACTATGTCGAAGATTTAATTGAAACTGCTCTCCTAGACGTACTCGTACCCTTAAATCATTTTTCTCCTACTCCTCCCGAAACAAAACATAATTTTGAAGGTGAAAACCCGTAAATCAATCTCAAACAGATCATGGGTGAGAGCCAAGAATGAAGGGTATTAATTCCACCATGGCTATCTGAGGGTGCTATGAACTTGGCAGAGCCCTTACATGAAATGTCTAGAAAACCAAAAAAGCTCCTTCTGAAGGTTGACCTAGACAAGCCTAATTCACCTGAGGATCACGTTAAAATCTTCTTTTTATCTATTCACCTACTCAATGTTCACCATGAAGATGTGGCTTGTAGGATTTTTCCTTACACCTTTTCAGGTAGAGCTTCCACCTGGTATTTAAATCTTCTACTGAGTTCCATAGCCAGCTGGGAAGATTTTGAAAATGGGTTTATTGGAAAATTTGGGAATGAAAAACCACTGCTGCCCTATACAAATAATCAGGGGCCATAAAAATGGAAAGAAGGGAAAATGTGAAGGACTTAAGTTATCGTTTTATCACGATCCTCACTAAATTCACTGCTAAAAATGCTCCTTTGCAGTCCTTAGCCATCAAATACTACACTTCAGTCCTAATCCCTTCTATAGGCATGTTTATTAAATGGGTTGGTAAGGACACGTTGGCTCGTAATTTCTAAGAAGCTGAAACTATTGAGAAAGAGTTATCCTATTACGATAGCCACCCATATTCCAGAGAAACCAAGTCAGTTGGAAATAAATCTCTATTGATGACAAAACCCCTTGAGAAGGAACCAAAATATATCGATAGTGTGGTCAAGTTAGTTAAGAAGTTGTCCAATGAAGTTGTTGATCTCAAGAAGAGCACTGGAGAGGGACCTTCATGAAATAGACCTTTCCTCCCATTCTTCAATAGGAATCACAACCAACCCAAACCACCCGAAGTTCCACAACTCACATTGAACCTATATACCTTCGGTAGTGACAACTTCTCTCATATCACCAATAGAATCACTCGAAAAAAACCTACCCTCAATGGGTCAACTCCATGACTTATGTTATCAATCAACTGTTAGATTAGCATAGTTTAAATGAAAAACATCCCACTAAATCAAGAAGTGAGGAGACTACTGAGGAGACCCCTCAAGAGTTTGTTATGTCCTTGTGGGATTAGTGTATTGATTCAGACAATGAGCAAGTTGAGGAAGTTTTCATTGGGGATACACCTGTTATAAAAATTGCCTCCATGGGTTATAACCTACACAACAAAGGTGTTGTCCCAAACACCTCTCCTTCCTCGAAAACCAACATCCCTCTCAGAAAAATCACCCCCTTGTCACAACTTCAAAAATAAGCACCCAAGATCTAACCATTGCCAGTGAGAAGTCTAGCACAATTGTTTCAGCTAATAAAAACAAATCTAGTACGTCAAACCCAGTTGCAAACAATGCTAATACCAACAATCCAACAACCTACAACAAAGCTAAAATTCCAAAACCAAATACAACATCAAACACACAAAAAATGTGTGCTTTAGAGTATAGTGTTATTGAAGACATCAAGAAAACTAATGCCAACATTTCCATGTATGACATCTGCACATTACCACAACAACGTGATCTCCTTATGGATACTTTTAACACTAACAACTCTCAGAAGAAATACACTTCTGCAATTGACAATAGTTCCAAAACTGCGAAAGAAAAAGCGATCCATACAATTGAAATCAAAGTTGCCATCAACACAACAAGTATAGGTTCTTATTCAAGGTCCCAAATTCTTCCTTTTCTACTTACGTACAAATTTTTTAATTTCAATGTACACAATTGTTTGGTATATTCTAGTGCTTCTTCCAACATCGTACCCTATTCGATATGTCAAAGGATAAACATTGTTCCACAATTGACTACCACAATGATCATGTAATTATATAGGTCAGATGTAAAATTCAGAGGAGAACTAAAATATGTGCAAATTGTATCAGTCTCTGACTCAAGGGTTCATCAGGTAATTGACATTGTTGTTGTTGATATCCTAGACAATTATGGCTTTCTATTAAGAAGGGATTGGTGTGCCAAACTTCAAGGCTATTTTTATACAAAATGGTACCACCTATGGCTACCGTACAAAGGTAAACCCAATCAGATTCATGTAAATAGTGAAGCTCATATGAAACACACAGTGACTGAGTTAGAAGTTAAAAACAAACCTATTAGCTTTGCACATTTTGTTTTGGGTAATTATTTCTTAGAGTTTGACCATGGTTGTTATGAAGCACAACCATCTGAAATGCAAACAGACACCCAGTCTAAACTCCTTCCATGCAATAAAACTGATGATAATTCTTGTATAGTATTAAAATAATTAGGTTATTGTATCATTAATCCACTTGTATATACTAACATTTGGACTATGTTTTTTGATGGATCCAAATCCCAATATGGAGCCATCATCCTCATCGATCCACATCAATGTAAAACACTCATATCCTTCTGATTAGAATTTGAATGCACCAATAACACCGCAAAATATGAATCCTTGGTCCAAGGTTTGAAGAAATCCATTGACCTTAAGGTAAAATGCTTACGAGTGTTTGGTGATTCAGAAATAATCGTCCGATAGGTAAGAAACACCATTCACTGCCCGTCCCCACATTTGAGAGGTTACCAATAAGAGGTATGGGATTTACTTTATTTTTTTGAATATTTGAATATTGAATCTATACCTCATTGCCATAATGTTGTCGCAAACATTTTGGTGAACACAACCTCTAAATATACACCTCTTAACGCTGTTTTTTTTTATTGAAATCATGTTCAGGCCTTCCATACCAGATAACTTCACGAACTGGAGGGTATTCAATAATGATACTCAAATCATCAACTTCCTTACCAGCTCAGATATTTTCCAATAATTTGTAATAGACGTTGAAGATCATGAACAAGATCTCCAAAGCTATCGAGATGAAGCAAGCAAAATGAAAACAAATTGCATCCTAAAGAATGTTTTATCACTTGAGAAGCTATTCAATTTGCAGACTAAGTTCAAAAGGCCCACAAATCCAGAGACCAATAGTTCAACCATGATGCATTTTCTATTCATCCTTGGAACCCTTGAAGAACCCAAGTACATCAACCCGGGCACATGCTATCCAGAGGAAAAAAAGCATATGTTTACACAGTTTTTCAAAAGGTCTCATGATGTATTTGCATGGACTTATGATGATCTAAAGACTTATGACACCCAGATAATTCAACATGTGATTCCAATTAAAGAAGGTGTCAAACAATTCCAACAAAAGTTGAGCAGATACATCTGACCCTTGAACCGCTCATCCAAAAGGAATTAAAGAAACTATTAGATGCTCCAATAATATTCAAGGTCTGTCATTCAACCTAGGTTTCGAATATGGTGCCTGTCAGAAAGAAGTCGGGAGAAGTCAGAATATGTATAGATTTTAGGAATATTAACCGAGCTTCCAACAAAGAGAAGTACCTGGTTCCCCCCATGGAATAGATCCTACAACTTTTCTCTGTCTTCGAAATGTTTTCTCTATTGGATGGGTTTTCAGGATACAACCAGGTTCTCATAGTAGAACCAAACTGATTAAAAACCACCTTCAGAATGAAATGGGGAACATACACATAACATAGGATGCCCTTTAGTTTAATTAATGTTGGTGCTACATTTCAAAGGGAAATGGACATTGGCTTTAAAGGTATAATTGGTCAATGTGTGGTGATCTATATCGACGACATGATTATTTATTCAAAGCAGAGAGTTGATCACCTAAAACACTTGAAACAAATATTTGAACGATGTATAAAGTATGGTATCTCTTTAAATCCCCAAAAGACTATTTTTGTTGTTTCAAAATGTATTTTATTAGGGCACGTTATTTCTAAATATGAGATTTCAGTAGATCCAGAAAGAACTAAAGCTATCATGCAAATCCCACCGCCACAAAACAAGAAGTCTATGCAATATTTTTTTGGCAAGATCAATTTTGTAAGAAGATTTTTCCTAGGCTTTGTTGAAATTGTGAAACCCCTTCAATACATGATAAAGAAGGATGTTCAGTTCAAATGGACATCCATTGAAAATTAGGCTTTTGAAAACATCAAGGCCACTATAACAGTTGCACCATCCCCATAGGGTCTATATTTCCCTTGCAGTAGTGCTCACACAAAAGGATGAGAAAGATAATGAATGCCCCATTGCTTTCATGATCACTCGGTTACAAGGTGACAACCTAAATTACCCATCGATGGATAAGCAAGCCTTTGTTGTCCACAAAGCAATTAAATAGTTCATAATGTATATTTTAAAGAACCACACTAAAGTGATCGTTCCTCACCCAAAGGTCAGATCCCTCTTCATATAGAGAAACATGGGAGAGAAACAAGGTAATTGGATGACAAACCTACAAGAATATGACTTGGAATTTAAGCCAACAAACATTTTCAAGGGTCAAGGCGTCTGTAAATTGGTGATCGGAATCACTGATGTTGAAAATCAGGAAGAAAACGGTTGGCAAGAAGCACCAACTCTTTACACACAACAGGTCCCCTATGTTCTGTCTGTTGAGGATTTGTACTATAATGATCTAAAGTATTATCTTCGGCACGATACAATCCCATAACACCTCAATTCTAGGCATAAAAGAGCGTTGAGACTATAATCTTTATAATATCAGCTAGTTCATGACATCTTGTTCAGAAAAAAACTACAATGGAGTGCTACTTCGATGCCTTGAGAAGCAAGATGTTGATAAAGTCCTTAAAGATATGCATGATGGGAAAGCATGGGGGAATTTCTCATGAGATACAACAAATCATAATATATTGAGATTCATATACTATTGGTTGACATTGTTCAAGGATGCTCCTGCATACTCACGCATCTGCGAAACTTGCAAAAATCCACTAGAAGAGATTATTATTCTTTTGTTCCACTTCATCATGTTGTTGTTGAAGAACCCTTAAAAAATGGGGTTTGGATATCATTGGTGAGATTCATACTCATTCATTGAAGCAACTCAGGTATATCATAACCGCTACCGATTACTTTACGTGCTAGACTAGAGAAATACCATTACCCAAAGTGAATGATGAGACGATAATGAATTTCCTTGAACAACACATTATCACCAAGTTTTGGATGCCTAACTCTCTTTTGTTTAGTAATGCAACATATTTTTCATCATTGAAATTGTTTGAGTTTGCTTTGGAAAAGGGGATTACCTTAAAATACACAACCAACTATTACCCCTAGGGAAATGTTTTGGTCGAATCCACCAACAAGAACCTGATCCGAATATTTAAGTGAACTGTCGTCAAGCAACAAAGAAACTGACATAAAGTGTTAACCAATGCCATCTTGGATGATCGTGTCACCCCTAAGGCCTCCATAGGAAGCTCTATGTATTTCCTTGTTGATGGGAAATAAGCCATTTTTCCTTCAAACATTTACCTTCCTTCCCTACAACTCACCCAACAGTCTCACAAGAGAGAATGTCCTATCATCCAACGACATATTGATACTTTGTTGAATCTAGAAGAGAATCACACCAAGGCAAAAACCAAGTTTTAAGCCCACCAACAAACCATTAAGCATTGGTTTGATAAGAAGTTTGCTGGTGAGAAATATTTTCAAGTCGACAATTTTGTTCTCAAATAGGACAAGCCACATGAAGATAAGGGAAAACACTCAAAATTTCAACAAATGTGGCTAGGTCCGTTTGTAATCAAAGAGAATATTGGCCAAGGAACATATCATTTGAAAAATCTTGAAGGGGACACTGACCTCGTCCCTGTTAATGGCCAAATCCTGAAACACTACATTAGCTAGCGCATATGTCAACTCCCTCTTTGTATATAAATAAAGAGTTTTGTTTTGGTTTTCAACTTTAATTTTTGTTTACATAAATTCTTATATTTCATTCAACACTTTGTATTTTGTTTGATTTCATGTATTTTTTTTTTCTCTCTTGAAATCTATCACTCTGAATTTCTCAAATACTTGATAGCTTGGCTCTGGATATGCCTT
>SNQJ01S0035324.1:97597-111580 GCA_010110895.2 Picea sitchensis
ATTATTGTTTTATGCTTGACCATGAGACTAGACATTCTCCTAAGAAAAATGCATTTCCACTAGTGCTCTTATTTTCATCCACACTACCACCCAAATCACCATCTGTGTAGGAAATTAGTTCAAATCCTTTATTCCTTGGATACCATAAGCCAAAATCTGATCTTCTTTTAAGATATCTAAATATTCTCTTGAAAACCATCACATGTGATTTCTTGGGAGATGATTGAAATACTGCCACCATTCCTACTGCCTGTGTGATATCAGTTATGGATGCAGTCAAATATAATAGGCTCCCAACCATCGATCTGTAGAGAGTTGAATCTATAGAAGGTGACTCATATTCCTTGTGTAGTTTTCAACTGGTTGTCTTTGGAGTGCTAACAGATGCACTTTCATCCATTCCAAACTTTTTAAGTATCTCTTTCAGGTATTTGGATTGAGTAATAAAAATTCCTTTCAATGAATGAGTGATTTCAAGTCCAAGGAAGAATGTTAGCTCTCCAATCATAGACATTTCAAACTCTTTTGGCATTTCTTGAGAAAAATTATGATTTGATTCATCATTGTTGTAGCCAAATATGATGTCATCCACATAGACCACTGTGACTAACAAACTGTCCTTTTCAATTTTAAGATAGTTAATATTGTTATACATGCCTCCTTTGAATCCTTGTTGCAACAGGTACTTATCCAGTCTTGCATACCATGCTCTGGGTGCTTGTTTAAGGCCATAGAGTTCCTTCTTCAATACATACACTTTTTCTTATTTTCCTGGTTGTTCAAATCCTTCTGGTTTCTCTATGTAGACTTCTTCTTTTAGGTCTCCATTCATAAATGCAAACTTTACATCCATATGATAGTCTTTAAAAAATTTAAAGCATGAGTATGCTAGAAATAATTTGATGGCTTCCATTCTTGCAACTGGAGCAAAGGTTTCTTCAAATTCAATCCCTTCTACTTGTGCATACCCTTTGCACACTAGTCTTGCTTTATTTCTTATAACTTGACCATCTTCATTAAATTTATTTTTAAAGATCCACTTGGTCTCTACAACATTTTTATTTTTTGGCCTTCGGACAAGTTCCCAAGTCTGGTTTTTCTCTATTTGATAGATCTAGCTCTTCATTCATGGCTTTGATCCAGTCCCCATATTTACTAGCCTCTGCAAATGTTTTGGGTTCTATTGAGGATAGTAAGGCTTGTTCTGATTTGTACATTAGTTTTCTTTTTATTTCAACTCCAACACTTTTATTACCAAGGATAAGACTTTGTGGATGACCTCTTTGTACTTTCCTTGATGGTGTTTTTGTAACTTGTCTTGGTGACTCTTCTTTTGCATTTTCTTGTGATTATTACTCATCCTTTTCTTCTTTAAGTTGTGAGTCTTCCTCTTGTATATCTATACTTTCTTCATCATCATCATCTCTTATTCTTACATCAATTTGTGGATCAACTTGAGATTTGATCCCTTTTATTTTTAGATCATCCACTTTTACATTTTCACTTTCCACAATCTTGTGTAGACTTAGATTATAACATTTGTAGGCCTTTTTGGTGGATGAGTAACCAAGAAATATGCCTTCATCAGCTTTGGAATCAAATTTTCCTAGGTTATCATCATCTCTCTTTGTGTAGCATTTTCTCCCAAACACTTTGAAATGCTTAAGTGATGTTGGTCAGCCATACCATAACTCATATGGTGTTTTGTCATAGTTAACTCTAAGTTGTCCTCTGTTAAGTATGCATACAATTATATACATGCTTCTCTCCAATATATATCTGGTAGCTTGGCTTCATTTAGCATAGTTCTTTCTACCACTTGAAAAAAATTATTTTTCCTTTCAACAACTCCATTTTGCTGAGGAGTCATTGGAGCAAAAAAGTATATTTTGATTCCATGAGTTTCACAAAACTCATTGAATTTGTGGGAAGTAAATTCCCCTCCACTGTCTGACCTGAGGCACTTGATTTTGAAATCAGACTCATTTTCCGCCAGTTCTTTGAAAGCTTTAAATTTTTCAAAAGCTTCTGATTTCTCTTTAAGAAAGGACACCCAAGTCATTCTAGTATAGTCATCAATGAACAAAATAAAATAATATTATCCTTGTATACTCTTTGTTCTTGTTGTCCTGCATAGGTCAGTATGAACAAGTTTTAATGGTTTTGAGGTAGAATACTCTTTCATCTCGAATCTTGATTTTGTCTGCTTCCCATGTTGGCAGTGCTTACAAACCGGGTTTGAAGGTTTTATAATTTTTGGCATACCTATCACAACTCCCTTGTTACTTACTTTTACTAAATTATCAAAATTTGTATGTCCCATTCTTCTATGCCATAACCAATTTTCATCTATTTGACTCATGCAACATTTTTCTTCTTTTTCTGTATTTAAGATATAAACATCGCTTGGTGTCCTTTTTGCAGTAGCTACTAATTTTCCAAAGTCTTCTTTTCTAATCTCACATTTTTTTAGAGTAAAAAATGAGAATGTGTCCTTGATCACATGTTTGGCTCACACTAAGGAGATTAGGTTTCAAATTTTCAACTAATAACACATTTTCTTCTTTAGTTATGTCATTTTCTAGACTGACTGTCCCCTTACCAAGTATTTTGGCAGAGCCATCATCTCCAAATGTAACATTTCCTTTCTGTTCCTTTTTCAGACTGAGGAATTTGTTTTGATCTCCTATCATATGTTTTAAACACCCACTATCAACATACAATTGACTTATTTTATCTTTGGCATACAATGCTACATTACATTCCATTTCCTTTTGTTTTTCTTTCCATATCTTCTTATGTTCTTCTTTCAGAAAGTTTGAAGTATTTGTCTTCATGGTAGATTCTAATAATTTGTGATTACTAGATTTATGACCATAATTGTTACATTTGTAACATTCAATGTTGTAATCTAGTAGTGGAGAAAATGAATTATAGTTTCTACTCCTTTGATTGCTACTAAACTTGGTGTTCCTATGGCCATATCCTTGAACACTTTTATGATAGTTCTTTCTATAAGCTTTACAGTCTAATGCTTTGTGCCCAAAATTATGACAAGAAAAAAAGTAGTCGAGAAAGAGTTCTTCTTGGAGTAGTATTTCTTCTATACTCATTTATTTTTAGAGAGAGTGCAAATCTTTGTTGAGTAGAGTCAGTCTTTATCTAGTTATTTTCTCTTTTGAAGGACCTCTGAAGGGCAGCTGCATAATTCTTTGGATTTTTATCACTTTTTTGTATTCCAGATATTGAGCCTTCTATAGTTTCCTTGTCATCATAACCCAATCCATCCTTATTACTTGATGGTCTTTGACTGTTAAGGATGTCCTCCAATATTTTTGAACTACTTTCAAACTTTGAAAGGTCAATGCCTTTTTAAAGTTTCCTTCTTAGAAGAACTATTTTAGCCTCTAATGTTTCACAGTTTTGTTCCTTGTCATTAAGTCGTTTACTTAAGAATTATTCAATTATTTTAGGTTCTTGTAGTTGAGTTTTCAAATAAACAATGATTTGTTATGTTTTCTTGATGCTTTTTGAAACTTCTTCTTCTCTTGATTTTTGTTCTTCCTTATAATATAACAGTTGTTCTTTTAATGATTTGTTCTTCCTTCTACATCTTCTCAGTTCTTCGAGGGCACTAATGATTTCTCCTTCAAGATCAACTTCTCCTTCAACTTCTAGATTCTCTTCATTTCCATAATTATTATCTTTAGTGGTGTCAGTTTGAGTTTCTATTCCCATAAATAGAACCTTTGTATCGTCATCTTCTCATGTCAGATGAGCTATTATCTTTTTTAGAATAAAAGTTTTTCTTTTTCTTATAGATTTTTTTTTTGTATTGGGCTTTAACCTTTTTAAGTTCTTTCTAATTGTAGGCTTCTTCATCATCACTATATTTTTCCTTGGGATAAGGATATGTGGAAGCAAAGTGTCTAATTTTTCCATAGTTGAAGCATTTGAGAGGTAACTTCCCTTTGTGTTTTCCAGATCATTTCTTGAGTTTCTTAATGAAGTTTTCTTCTTCCTCATCGGATATGTCTGAGTTGTTTTCATTCGATACATGATCATGGTTTTTAGTTCCTTTTGAGACTTTAAAAGTTGTTTCACCTTTTGAAGGTTTTTCTTGTCATGTTCTCATTTCATAGGATGTGATAATCCAATGTAGTTCATCCATTGTGAGTTTGTCAATATTATCTCGATCTTCCAAGGTAGATACTTTGGGATCATATCTCATTGGGAGTGATCTTAGTACCTTTTGGACTACTATTTTTTCTTCCAATTCTTCTCCCAATCCCCTGATTGTTTTGACAATTTCATCTACTCTTAGAAGATACTATGCAATGTTTTCTTCTTCTTTCATCTTCAATCTTTCAAACTGTCCTCTGTACATTTGTATCTTTTCTTGCTTGAATTTGGCATCTCCTTCATAGATGATTTGTAGTTTTTTCCAAATCTCTTTTGTTGATTTACAATGCATGACTTTGACAAATAAATTATTTGTTAATTCACCTAGAATTGCATTTATGTCTCTTGAATTATCATTGCAGAGTTTCTTTGCAGTTGTTTCTGAAGGAGGAGTTTCTAGTACATCATAACCCTTTATCAAAGATAGCCAGACATCACATCCCAATGCCACTAGGTAACTTCTCATTCTTATACTCCAAAATGCATAGTTATCTCCTTTGAATAATGGAGCTATTTTTTAGGACCTCCTGTCTTGTTGATCCATTGTGGTTTCTTAGAATCTCCCTTCCAGTGATTAGAATGTGATGAAGGAACTCACTCTGATACCAATTGTTGGACTACAATTGTTGTTATACCAAAACCCGCAGGAGTTAGTCTCCGCCACAATCTTCGGAGTTAGGATCCACAAGAGGGGGTTAACCCATGTCATGAAACTTGCGGAAAGCGCTAAAACCAATGTCCAACAGTGGCATCCAAACATAAAAATTTATGGGGGGGGAGCATTGTAATGCATGACTTAGGGGAGAAAGAGTAGATCACGTAGTTTTCTAGAGAGTAGATTCTTATGAGACAAATTTTGTATGATACAAAGGGGAAGTTAGGACCATGCCTCAGAACAAATTGATCGTTAACACACACTCCTTCACATGGAAATGGCTTCAAGGATGCATGAGGACTACTATAGGGAATCCAGACATCAAGAATGTTGAAAAGACAAGTTGTTATGCATTTTTTTGGTGTTTCTCCATTGTCAGCGAGCATCCATATCCCCGTCGGAGTCACCCCGATGTCACAAGCCTTGCTCCACTTCCAGCGAGCGTCCATAGCCCCAACGGAGATACTTTCATGTCCCACGTGATCTGGAATTCCTTTCTCCAATCCGTTACCTTTTAAAATTTAATTCTCTTATGCACCGAGAGAGGTGGATGGGAGGGGGGGTTCCGGTCTTCATTTAAAGGCACTAGGGATGACACCTGTGATGTTGAGATTTTCCAACTTGATTATAGATGAGTGAACTCCCTGAGTAACATTCTCTGGAGTAATACAAATGTATTTCCCAAACCATTTCTTCTTATTCCAAACAAACATAAAAATATGTTCTTAGACAAGGTCCTTGGTTCCTCTCTTGGTTACACTTTAAATATACAATGTGTGTGTGTTGATGAACTATGTTCCACTACCATATCCCAATTGAAGTGATGCACATCAACTCTACACAATTAGGAATGGGGTTGTGTATGGAAGTCGGGTCATAGATTTCTTAGGTTATTGACACCAAATGTGTTACACTTTGAAGGCATATCCAGAGCCAAGCTATCAAGTATTTGAGAAATTCAGAGTGATAGATTTCAAGAGAGAAAAAAAAAATACATGAAATCAAACAAAATACAAAGTGTTGAATGAAATATAAGAATTTATGTAAACAAAAATTAAAGTTGAAAACCAAAACAAAACTCTTTATTTATATACAAAGAGGGAGTTGACATATGCGCTAGCTAATGTAGTGTTTCAGGATTTGGCCATTAACAGGGACGAGGTCAGTGTCCCCTTCAAGATTTTTCAAATGATATGTTCCTTGGCCAATATTCTCTTTGATTACAAACGGACCTAGCCACATTTGTTGAAATTTTGAGTGTTTTCCCTTATCTTCATGTGGCTTGTCCTATTTGAGAACAAAATTGTCGACTTGAAAATATTTCTCACCAGCAAACTTCTTATCAAACCAATGCTTAATGGTTTGTTGGTGGGCTTAAAACTTGGTTTTTGCCTTGGTGTGATTCTCTTCTAGATTCAACAAAGTATCAATATGTCGTTGGATGATAGGACATTCTCTCTTGTGAGACTGTTGGGTGAGTTGTAGGGAAGGAAGGTAAATGTTTGAAGGAAAAATGGCTTATTTCCCATCAACAAGGAAATACATAGAGCTTCCTATGGAGGCCTTAGGGGTGACACGATCATCCAAGATGGCATTGGTTAACACTTTATGTCAGTTTCTTTGTTGCTTGACGACAGTTCACTTAAATATTCGGATCAGGTTCTTGTTGGTGGATTCGACCAAAACATTTCCCTAGGGGTAATAGTTGGTTGTGTATTTTAAGGTAATCCCCTTTTCCAAAGCAAACTCAAACAATTTCAATGATGAAAAATATGTTGCATTACTAAACAAAAGAGAGTTAGGCATCCAAAACTTGGTGATAATGTGTTGTTCAAGGAAATTCATTATCGTCTCATCATTCACTTTGGGTAATGGTATTTCTCTAGTCTAGCACGTAAAGTAATCGGTAGCGGTTATGATATACCTGAGTTGCTTCAATGAATGAGTATGAATCTCACCAATGATATCCAAACCCCATTTTTTAAGGGTTCTTCAACAACAACATGATGAAGTGGAACAAAAGAATAATAATCTCTTCTAGTGGATTTTTGCAAGTTTCGCAGATGCGTGAGTATGCAGGAGCATCCTTGAACAATGTCAACCAATAGTATATGAATCTCAATATATTATGATTTGTTGTATCTCATGAGAAATTCCCCCATGCTTTCCCATCATGCATATCTTTAAGGACTTTATCAACATCTTGCTTCTCAAGGCATCGAAGTAGCACTCCATTGTAGTTTTTTTCTGAACAAGATGTCATGAACTAGCTGATATTATAAAGATTATAGTCTCAACGCTCTTTTATGCCTAGAATTGAGGTGTTATGGGATTGTATCGTGCCGAAGATAATACTTTAGATCATTATAGTACAAATCCTCAACAGACAGAACATAGGGGACCTGTTGTGTGTAAAGAGTTGGTGCTTCTTGCCAACCGTTTTCTTCCTGATTTTCAACATCAGTGATTCCGATCACCAATTTACAGACGCCTTGACCCTTGAAAATGTTTGTTGGCTTAAATTCCAAGTCATATTCTTGTAGGTTTGTCATCCAATTACCTTGTTTCTCTCCCATGTTTCTCTATATGAAGAGGGATCTGACCTTTGGGTGAGGAACGATCACTTTAGTGTGGTTCTTTAAAATATACATTATGAACTATTTAATTGCTTTGTGGACAACAAAGGCTTGCTTATCCATCGATGGGTAATTTAGGTTGTCACCTTGTAACCGAGTGATCATGAAAGCAATGGGGCATTCATTATCTTTCTCATCCTTTTGTGTGAGCACTACTGCAAGGGAAATATAGACCCTATGGGGATGGTGCAACTGTTATAGTGGCCTTGATGTTTTCAAAAGCCTAATTTTCAATGGATGTCCATTTGAACTGAACATCCTTCTTTATCATGTATTGAAGGGGTTTCACAATTTCAACAAAGCCTAGGAAAAATCTTCTTACAAAATTGATCTTGCCAAAAAAATATTGCATAGACTTCTTGTTTTGTGGCGGTGGGATTTGCATGATAGCTTTAGTTCTTTCTGGATCTACTGAAATCTCATATTTAGAAATAACGTGCCCTAATAAAATACATTTTGAAACAACAAAAATAGTCTTTTGGGGATTTAAAGAGATACCATACTTTATACATCGTTCAAATATTTGTTTCAAGTGTTTTAGGTGATCAACTCTCTGCTTTGAATAAATAATCATGTCGTCGATATAGATCACCACACATTGACCAATTATACCTTTAAAGCCAATGTCCATTTCCCTTTGAAATGTAGCACCAACATTAATTAAACTAAAGGGCATCCTATGTTATGTGTATGTTCCCCATTTCATTCTGAAGGTGGTTTTTAATCAGTTTGGTTCTACTATGAGAACCTGGTTGTATCCTGAAAACCCATCCAATAGAGAAAACATTTCGAAGACAGAGAAAAGTTGTAGGATCTATTCCATGGGGGGAACCAGGTACTTCTCTTTGTTGGAAGCTCGGTTAATATTCCTAAAATCTATACATATTCTGACTTCTCCCGACTTCTTTCTGACAGGCACCATATTCGAAACCTAGGTTGAATGACAGACCTTGAATATTATTGGAGCATCTAATAGTTTCTTTAATTCCTTTTGGATGAGCGGTTCAAGGGTCAGATGTATCTGCTCAACTTTTGTTGGAATTGTTTGACACCTTCTTTAATTGGAATCACATGTTGAATTATCTGGGTGTCATAAGTCTTTAGATCATCATAAGTCCATGCAAATACATCATGAGACCTTTTGAAAAACTGTGTAAACATATGCTTTTTTTCCTCTGGATAGCATGTGCCCGGGTTGATGTACTTGGGTTCTTCAAGGGTTCCAAGGATGAATAGAAAATGCATCATGGTTGAACTATTGGTCTCTGGATTTGTGGGCCTTTTGAACTTAGTCTGCAAATTGAATAGCTTCTCAAGTGATAAAACATTCTTTAGGATGCAATTTGTTTTCATTTTGCTTGCTTCATCTCGATAGCTTTGGAGATCTTGTTCATGATCTTCAACGTCTATTACAAATTATTGGAAAATATCTGAGCTGGTAAGGAAGTTGATGATTTGAGTATCATTATTGAATACCCTCCAGTTCGTGAAGTTATCTGGTATGGAAGGCCTGAACATGATTTCAATAAAAAAAAACAGCGTTAAGAGGTGTATATTTAGAGGTTGTGTTCACCAAAATGTTTGCGACAACATTATGGCAATGAGGTATAGATTCAATATTCAAATATTCAAAAAAATAAAGTAAATCCCATACCTCTTATTGGTAACCTCTCAAATGTGGGGACGGGCAGTGAATGGTGTTTCTTACCTATCGGACGATTATTTCTGAATCACCAAACACTCGTAAGCATTTTACCTTAAGGTCAATGGATTTCTTCAAACCTTGGACCAAGGATTCATATTTTGCGGTGTTATTGGTGCATTCAAATTCTAATCAGAAGGATATGAGTGTTTTACATTGATGTGGATCGATGAGGATGATGGCTCCATATTGGGATTTGGATCCATCAAAAAACATAGTCCAAATGTTAGTATATACAAGTGGATTAATGATACAATAACCTAATTATTTTAATACTATACAAGAATTATCATCAGTTTTATTGCATGGAAGGAGTTTAGACTGGGTGTCTGTTTGCATTTCAGATGGTTGTGCTTCATAACAACCATGGTCAAACTCTAAGAAATAATTACCCAAAACAAAATGTGCAAAGCTAATAGGTTTGTTTTTAACTTCTAACTCAGTCACTGTGTGTTTCATATGAGCTTCACTATTTACATGAATCTGATTGGGTTTACCTTTGTACGGTAGCCATAGGTGGTACCATTTTGTATAAAAATAGCCTTGAAGTTTGGCACACCAATCCCTTCTTAATAGAAAGCCATAATTGTCTAGGATATCAACAACAACAATGTCAATTACCTGATGAACCCTTGAGTCAGAGACTGATACAATTTGCACATATTTTAGTTCTCCTCTGAATTTTACATCTGACCTATATAATTACATGATCATTGTGGTAGTCAATTGTGGAACAATGTTTATCCTTTGACATATCGAATAGGGTACGATGTTGGAAGAAGCACTAGAATATACCAAACAATTGTGTACATTGAAATTAAAAAATTTGTACGTAAGTAGAAAAGGAAGAATTTGGGACCTTGAATAAGAACCTATACTTGTTGTGTTGATGGCAACTTTGATTTCAATTGTATGGATCGCTTTTTCTTTCGCAGTTTTGGAACTATTGTCAATTGCAGAAGTGTATTTCTTCTGAGAGTTGTTAGTGTTAAAAGTATCCATAAGGAGATCACGTTGTTGTGGTAATGTGCAGATGTCATACATGGAAATGTTGGCATTAGTTTTCTTGATGTCTTCAATAACACTATACTCTAAAGCACACATTTTTTGTGTGTTTGATGTTGTATTTGGTTTTGGAATTTTAGCTTTGTTGTAGGTTGTTGGATTGTTGGTATTAGCATTGTTTGCAACTGGGTTTGACGTACTAGATTTGTTTTTATTAGCTGAAACAATTGTGCTAGACTTCTCACTGGCAATGGTTAGATCTTGGGTGCTTATTTTTGAAGTTGTGACAAGGGGGTGATTTTTCTGAGAGGGATGTTGGTTTTCGAGGAAGGAGAGGTGTTTGGGACAACACCTTTGTTGTGTAGGTTATAACCCATGGAGGCAATTTTTATAACAGGTGTATCCCCAATGAAAACTTCCTCAACTTGCTCATTGTCTGAATCAATACACTAATCCCACAAGGACATAACAAACTCTTGAGGGGTCTCCTCAGTAGTCTCCTCACTTCTTGATTTAGTGGGATGTTTTTCATTTAAACTATGCTAATCTAACAGTTGATTGATAACATAAGTCATGGAGTTGACCCATTGAGGGTAGGTTTTTTTCGAGTGATTCTATTGGTGATATGAGAGAAGTTGTCACTACCGAAGGTATATAGGTTCAATGTGAGTTGTGGAACTTCGGGTGGTTTGGGTTGGTTGTGATTCCTATTGAAGAATGGGAGGAAAGGTCTATTTCATGAAGGTCCCTCTCCAGTGCTCTTCTTGAGATCAACAACTTCATTGGACAACTTCTTAACTAACTTGACCACACTATCGATATATTTTGGTTCCTTCTCAAGGGGTTTTGTCATCAATAGAGATTTATTTCCAACTGACTTGGTTTCTCTGGAATATGGGTGGCTATCGTAATAGGATAACTCTTTCTCAATAGTTTCAGCTTCTTAGAAATTACGAGCCAACGTGTCCTTACCAACCCATTTAATAAACATGCCTATAGAAGGGATTAGGACTGAAGTGTAGTATTTGATGGCTAAGGACTGCAAAGGAGCATTTTTAGCAGTGAATTTAGTGAGGATCGTGATAAAACGATAACTTAAGTCCTTCACATTTTCCCTTCTTTCCATTTTTATGGCCCCTGATTATTTGTATAGGGCAGCAGTGGTTTTTCATTCCCAAATTTTCCAATAAACCCATTTTCAAAATCTTCCCAGCTGGCTATGGAACTCAGTAGAAGATTTAAATACCAGGTGGAAGCTCTACCTGAAAAGGTGTAAGGAAAAATCCTACAAGCCACATCTTCATGGTGAACATTGAGTAGGTGAATAGATAAAAAGAAGATTTTAACGTGATCCTCAGGTGAATTAGGCTTGTCTAGGTCAACCTTCAGAAGGAGCTTTTTTGGTTTTCTAGACATTTCATGTAAGGGCTCTGCCAAGTTCATAGCACCCTCAGATAGCCATGGTGGAATTAATACCCTTCATTCTTGGCTCTCACCCATGATCTGTTTGAGATTGATTTACGGGTTTTCACCTTCAAAATTATGTTTTGTTTCGGGAGGAGTAGGAGAAAAATGATTTAAGGGTACGAGTACGTCTAGGAGAGCAGTTTCAATTAAATCTTCGACATAGTTAACTAGAATATTTGGGTGGCTATTTGGTCGTCTAACATTGGTAGTTCTGAGGTGGGTAACTTACCAAGTTGTTTGGCGTAAACCCGAGTGATACAACAAGTCTCAGTAAATTCCTCGTAGGGTACAGGAAACCAAGTTTTTGTATGGGTTTTAGGACTCCCAGTGGCACTTTCGAATGCAGGATTTGTGTCTTCAAATGTAACCTTCTATTTCGGAATGATATTAGGGAAAAGGGTCGGACCAAAAGTGTTTTCAGATGATTGATTGTGATTATGTAGTGTGTTTATGTAAGCCATACAATTTTACGCCTTCCTTCTAGCGCCAATTATGTTGACAGGGTTGAGTTTCCCAACAATAGCAAGGGGTGCTCCTTGATACAAGGTCCCAATTAAACTTTGCACCATTTGGTTTAGGAGATCCATTTGGATTCTATCTCGGCTACCATTACTAGTTATGAGGGTGAAGATGGATGGTTATGCAATGTAAATATGTAGATGAAGACTATGTATGAAAATAAATCTAATCTACTTATACCCTATTCTATCCTATCTATCTAGGAGCGAGCTACCGTAACTGAATGAGTTGTATTGAACTAAAATCTACTGAAAAATTCACTTAGATAGTTGTAATGAAGGTGTGAAATTAGAAACACCAAAAAAATTATAAACTATGTTTTCAACATACATCACAACTCTTATGCTCGGGACATATAAAAGATAAGTGTTGGAGATATTACACACTCACCTAGGTAATTGTTTTCCTAAGGTTGATATTCCAATGTTGAGAACGCTTTCGTAGATGAGAATATTCTCTCTAGAGAATATTCCCCTACAAAATAGGGCGCTCCTCTTCATTTCAAAGTCATTTACACTCAGTTAGACTAGTGGAAGTCACTCATCCATGGAAACCTTGGTTTTATCACCAGTAGTTGCATGTGTTTCTCTCGCTTCCACATGTGTGACTCAGTTAACTAATGATTGCATGGATTGGTTAGCTAGGACTAGGTGGAATATTACTTCAGTTTCTATCAATGAATGTCTATATCTCTCTATATCAATACTATGGCAACTTCACTTAGCATTGTAGAGTATATCATGTGTATTTTACCATTTTACTCATTAGTGAATACAATTTTATTAATTCTTTTCTCTCATCTCTTCTCTCCTTCTCTCAATTTGCAAGCTTTATACGAATTGTTTTTAGCTAGATTCTATGTACGGGTTTCACCATAATTCTACATGGTATTAGAGCCCATGGGTTGCTAGGAGCAAGGTGCACATGTATCTTATTTTTAGATCTAGAAGGAGGATGCTGTCAAAAAAGATGGATTATTTGTCGGTAATTCTTCTCACGCCTCATAACTACTTCTAGTGGAAGCTAAAAATTCTACATCAACTCAGATGCAGAGGCTTGTACTGGATTACCATGGCTATAGAGATTGAGCCAACCTCTGCTATCAAAAAGAACAAGTATCTCAAACGCATGGATGAGGCTTATGGCCTCATCTATGTCTCTATGTCCCTCGAGCTTATATTTCACATTGAATCTTGTACTACACCAGATGAGATTTGGACAAAGTTGGAGGATATCTTTGGAAAACAAGACGAAATCAGAGGCCACATGCTCAAGGTCAATCTAAATTCCTTAGATCAGAGGAATTTCGACAACATCCAGGACTTCTTTACGAATTTCAAGTCCCTACTCCTTCATCTAAATGGATGTGGAATAGAAAATCCCACTCAACTGAGTGAGTTAATCCTTTCTATCTTAGCAAAACTTGGTCTGGATTATGTTGTTTTCATCTCATCATTTCTTACAAACAGATTCACTTCAAGAGGGGCCTGGAAAATTCTGACATTGGATCAGTTTATTGAAGCCCTCATGCATGAGAAAGATAATCTCACCAAAATGGGGATAGTCAAGGGACCCAATGTGCATGCACTTGATGTGCATGAAAGCATCAACACATACAATCTGAAGACCAAGCAAAAATGCAATGGAAAGGCGCATGCAGATCCAAAGAAGGAAGGGCACTCCAAACCCTTTGATGATTCATCAAGCTTCAAAGTTGGAAAAGGAAAGAAAGGGAAGACCAAATGCGGCTATTGTAATCATGATTATCATCTCGAGTTTGCATGCATGAAGAAGCAGATCATATGGCGTAGATTATT
>SNQJ01S0035325.1:13787-51561 GCA_010110895.2 Picea sitchensis
CTGATCAGCTTTTGTGATGCGCTATCCTTGGGGATTGATGCGCTACTCCTTGTTTGGCTATCTAGCCTAGGGTTTGCTTCCGGAGGAATTCTCAGGTCAAGGTTAAGGTGCTCGGAGGGAGGCTTCGACCTATGGTTGGGTGACAAAGGTATCGTCAATGGTAAAACGAGCACACCATCTTCTATATTCTAACAGATCTAGCTTAGGAAAATACAAAAAATGACTTGTCATACACAAAGTAAAGGAGACTAAGTCAATATGCAAGTAAAGTATGCTACATGTACATAAAACCCTCCAAGAGAGGAGGTCATCCCACAAAAAAATGAATTCGACTAGGATCAAATGACTCAACGTCCCTCCCAAAAGCATGGTATAAGCCTCAAAACATCGTGAAGAAGTCCTCCAATGAATGTCCTTAAAACAAACTAATAGTCTAGCCTCAAAAGGTGGGACGCCCACACGTGTGAAGTGAAAAAGGCCCAAATAAGTGGACAACTCCTCTAAAAGTGCTAAGAAGTCCAAGTGCGAGGTCTACAAGGTAAGAATAAAACATGCAAGTGACCTCCACAAATGATGGAATGACCCTCCAAGTCAAAATGAATCCACACGTGCTCAAACGCCTAGTAGATGTGTCCTACAAAGGGGTCAGTCCTCTCCTCAAGTGCAAAATAGCTCAAAAGATGATGAAAGAGGAGAGCGCTCAAGGATCTTCATCATGGAATGTCAAGAGGATGCCCATGCATGCAAAAGTATCCCAATAGTGCCTCAAATGATGTGACCAGTGCTTTGGGAATGTATACTACCTCAAGAACTATGAAACTGCCTCGAGAAATGTGAAACTGCATGAGCAACTATAAAATCATCTCCAAGAGTCGCAAGCCAAAGTGTGCCAAATACATAAGAGAGGGGTCCATGCTTAGGTATAAAATAAGTGTGCTTCTATAGGTGTGACAACCTTTATAACATGAGCAACATTTTAACATAGAAATGAGTGAGTAAAACCTAGAGGCTCCCCTAGATCATTTGTCCTAGTAGATCCATTTTAAAACCCTCGCATACCTACCCAGGCCATAAATGACCAACATAGTGCCAACTTAATGCCACCAAGCGATAGTCGAACGAAGCCATAAGAGAAAGGACTATCTTGAAAATGGGTACTAGAAGGATAGTCCAGGACCAACCAGAAAAGCTCTCGAGATACCACCAAGATTAAACACTTTACATAGATCATCTAAACATGGCCCAATACAATACATGAATATAACAATGGTCACACTTTTGGTTCATCTGTTGATTTGTGATTAAAATCACAAGTCAAAAAATTTCCTCTAGTTACCCCTACATGTCGAGGGGTAATAGTGCCCTTACCTAGGAGGTGTTAACCTAATTGACATGTTGACTAACCTATTGGGTGAAGACAACGGGGGAGTCAATGACTCAAGCAGGGAAGGTACCTAGGGAGCATTGGGAACTTAGCCCTTGGATGCTAGGACCATGCGATACACACCTTGGAGGTTGGAAACTTGACATGAGGATGTTTAGGTTGAGGAGCATTCTTCACAGAGGTTGGTGATGGACCTGGACACATATGTTGAAGAGAAGCATTTGAGCTTTCTGACCACATTGGCATACATGAGAGTAGCATTAGGCACATGATAGGGTATGTGGCGCAAAGTAAGAGGAGGAGCACCTTGTATGTGGACACTTGAAATACTAGACCACCATGGAAGAGGGAGCATTGGCCTAACATCTCGTTAGAGAGCAAACCATCTTGGAGGAGAGGGCATTGAGCCCAAGATCATGACATGGAGGGCATTTCACTTTGGGGATCGAATAAACCCTAGTTTGACACATGTACATCCTTGTATTGTAGAGCGCTCCATGTGGGGTTGCCTTTCTAGTTACTTGTATGGACACATGTCCTTATTTTATGTTAGCCTCCCTCACCTACTTGTATGTATAAGGGAGGACAGAGCTCTTGTATTGATTCATAATCACTATACTGTAATGTCCCCCACCTCTTGATGAAGAGGTTTGGAGAGACTCAATAGTCTAGCTATCCCCACTAGACTATAGTCTCGTGCATCATGGGGACAAAGTCAACCAGAAGCCATTGCCTAAGCACAACGTAATATTATTGAGTTGACTTTGTGTGAAAAAACGTGACTTAATGAAAGAAAATAACATGTGGAGAAAAGGTAGGAGTTAACCCTAGGGGTTACCTAACTCAACAGAAGAATAGACTGGGGGTATAAAAGAAAGGAAGGGCACACTTCTAAGGCATTTTGGATTATTATCATATTTTTCATTTGGGCTCTTGAGCACAAGCAGTTTTGAGGGTTTTGAGACTAAAACCCTGGAGATCAACTCGATGGTGAAAGATTCCACCTTCCTTGATCCAAGCTTGGTCCCAGAGGTGCAACAATCCTCCCACACCATTCTACAGCGCTACAAAGTTCAAATCCATTGGCAGAAGAATACTAGTGTGCATCCTAAGGGGGTTTCCAGCGGGAGGGCACACCACCTTGTGGAGATCAGTTCGATCTGAAGTGAGGAGGAGGCTTTTGGGCAAAGGAACATCTGGGTATTCTTTATATGGTCTAGGATATCATTTCTAGTCTATGCAGGAGGAGGTTTTCCCAACAGATTATTTCCTAGAGTTTGGCACGAGTTGGAGAAGAGAGGGGCGCACTGCAAAAGAAAGTTTTCATCATTTGGTGGCTCAGATCTTCATAGTTCTTCTTGAGACTTCACCAGTGGGGTTGCATTGCCCTGATCTATCATCTCAATGATTTTTGTAGCAGTTGGAGGCCTCTATAGGTGAGGCTGAAATAGTGGATCTTTAGTCAATATTGGATAACGCTAAGGGACAGAGTTATCGAGGAGGATTTCCTCAAGGACCAACACATAGTAGGACTACTCCTAGACCCTACCTACATACATTCTTGGATAACCAGCCACAGGGAAACTATGATGATGCAATTGAGGACAATTTTGAGCAATATGCCAGGGAATATAACTCATTGAGTGCAGGGTTCCAGAGGCAAGTTAAACTGGATCAGTATTGTGGGATCAAGTTTAGGGGTAAGCCTAAACAATATTCAAGACCTAACTATGAATTGGAGCGCAGGGTAGGCAAGATGGAAATCCCATACTTTGATGGATCTTCCAAGGTGACTGCGCAAGCATGGGTGCTTAACCCCATGAGAGAGATGGATGCCATCAAGTTTGCCACCATGTACTTGGAGGGAAAAGATCATGATTGGTGGTACCATGGGTTAACTACACTGCGTCACAATCAAATCACGACTTACACAGAGTTTACACAGAGGCTCATTGATAGGTTTGACCAGGGGGATCCAGAGCTACCTTTTAGGGAACTCACCCAGCTTAGACAGACAGGATCACAAGAGGTATACATAGAAGAGTTTCAGAGGATGGTCGTTATGGTGCAGGATGTGTCTCAAGCAAGACTTATGATGCTTTTCAAAGAGGGGTTAATGAAGCCCTTAAGGGGTTGGGTCAAATCTTTTAAACCTACCAACTTGCATGATGCTATATGGAAGACTAGGGACTAGGGATCAACAACAAAGACGAGATTTACCCCTAGACCTCCTCTAAACCAAGGAGGTGGAGACCAAAGACCTACTATGAACCAAGGGGGGAGAGACCAAAGAGGGTTTGACCGAGGAAGAGGTAGAATGGATGAGACTACTAGGAGGGAATTGAGAAGGAAGCAATTGTGCTTCACTTGCAAAGAGCCTTGGGACCCAACACACAAATGCATGGGCAAGGGCAAGGCTCACTACATTGAAGTGATCTCTGATGATGAGGAGGAGGTAGGTTTCAACCATCTACAGAACATAGTGTCAGATCCCATAGAAAACACAGAAGAGGAGGATGCAAGTCACGGCTTTGCAGCAGATGAGAAGGTAACACTAGCATCCATCATCGGGGTACCTAAATTCAACACTTTCAGGATGAGAGGGGTGTTACAAGGACATAAGGTTTCAGTTCTCATTGATGGGGGTGCTTCATGTTGATTATTCAATAGACAAGGTTAGGCATGAAGTTCATTCCATTTTAGCATTTAACTTAACCATAACCAATAATATTGCAGCAACCAAGATCACAAGAAGACACACCATACACAAGAACACAAGAAGTATCCTAGGAAACCCTTCTCAACACGGGAAGAAAACCCAGCCAAATCCTTTGCTATATTCTTCAAGAGAAAGACCTTCACCACCAATAAAACCTAGCACACAAGAGGCTTCTTGCAAACCTAGAAGATTAGCGCCCAAGAGAGGTGCGCACTTTTCCCAAGTAGATGTACTTGCTGAAATTTCCAAACTCACACAAAAGATATGATTCCTCAGTGGGGAATTTACCTTTACTTATATTAGACTTGACCTATCAACAGAAGTGTCTATTGGCACAACAGGGCCGACCTCTCTATCTCAGAATATAATCAATATTAACCATATTAATTATATTTTACATTAATTATCAATTACATTAAGGTGGGGCTAACCTGTACCCTTTACATTACAACACCGGGGTACCTAAATTCAACACTTTCAGGATGAGAGGGGTGTTACAAGGACATAAGGTTTCAGTTCTCATTGATGGGGGTGCTTCATGTTGATTTTTCAATAGATAAGGTTAAGCATGAAGTTCATTCCATTTTAGCATTTAACTTAACCATAATCAATAATGTTGCAGCAACAAAGATCACAAGAAGAAACACCATACACAAGAACACAAGAAGTATCCTGGGAAACCCTTCTCAACAAGGGAAGAAAATCCAGCCAAATCCTTTGTTATATTCTTCAAGAGAAAGACCTTCACCACCGATAAAACCTAGCACACAAGAGAGTGATTGCAAACCCTAGAACATTAGCGCCCAAGAGAGGTGCATACTTTTCCCAAGTAGATGTACTTGCTGAAATTTCCAAACTCACACAAAAGATATGATTCCTCAGTGGGGAATTTACATTTACTTATATTAGACTTGACCTGTCAATAGAAGTATCTATTGGCACAACAGGGCCAACCTCTCTATCTCATAATATAATTAATATTAACCATATTAATTATATTTTACATTAATTATCAATTACATTAAGGTGGAGTTGACCTGTACCCTTTACATTACAATTAGGGTTACAGGAAGGTCCGACTCTTGAACAATACAGCAAGGGATCTCATACACCCACTAGTGCTCAGCCACTAGGGGCACATCCATAGGGATGTCCATATCTCTGGCTCACTGCATTACACAAGAGAATCACTTCTTCAGTAGTGTTCAGCCACTAGGATCACGTTCACATGTGCTGGTCCACAGGCACGTCCACTCAACAGATATTCTTTCCCACTGCATTACACAGGAGAGTCATCTGGAGTTTCTCATCAACTCCTTGCTCAGAGGAGGCTAATACATCATCTTCATTTCTGTCTCGTGATGATGCACCCAGGACTTTGGGATTTCACACGTTCACCTTCTTCTCAGCCACATGCACGTCCAGCTCTGCAGATATCCTTTCTTGTTGCGTTACACAAGAGAATCATTTGGAGTTCTTCTCAACTCTCTCTAAGGAGGAGGCCATTTCTACATTCCAGCTCTGTCTCAGATAGGAGCCAAACACCCCTCTCAGGGGCTCTCTCTCAAGTTTGTGTCCTGGAGAATGTTTCACACAGTTGTAATCATCAACACTCCCTTTCAGCTAGGGAGGCATTCTTCATCATACCAAGTCTCACACAGATGTACTTTGAACTTTGTCTTGGCTGTAGTCATCAACACTCCCTCTTAACTAGGGAGGTATCCTTCACCAAGCTAATTTGGTGAAGATGTATGAAATCTTCTCATGTGTAGGAAGGTACTGCATGTGTATTATTTTCCTCTGCACAATGTCTCTAATATAATGTTATTTTATGTCATCTTGTTTCTATCTATCATGAAACACTAGGTTCTCAAAGATATTTACACACAAATCTGGTTATCATCATAGAATCCATCTCAATATCAAGTAAATCTGTCAGAAGCTTATGGAGTTGCACTGCTTCGCTCGCTCAATGATACATACTTTGCTTCTGTGGTTTTCAAGGCCACAGAGCTTTGTTCCCTATTGCACTAGGAAACCATGGCAAACTTCAAGGTAAAACAACAAATGAATGTTCTCTTTCGGTCTACTGTACTCTCTTCTCAATCTGTGTGGACATATCCTGCAAACTCAAGTTCACACTGGAGGCATATCTCAGGCCATATCCAACTGTGCCTCATATATATCTCAATACATGTTATGTTGTTGTCCAGTCAGTCTGTCTCGGTTGACTCATGGAATGACTAAGTACATTCACTACATAGCATGAATCAAGTCTGGTGTTAACCAGATACATTAGTGATCCAATCAACTGTGGATCAGTCTCGTCTGAATCATCATCAATCGTTTTCTTCAAATCCATCACCGTGGATTTGCATTATGTCATGCGGAACTTCTTTAATATTCCCACTGTATATTTTCCTTGACTCTTATCCTTCATCTCAAAATCAGAAGTCAAAGCTTACTTGTATCCAACAACAAGGCTTTCTGAATAAGTCATCAAAATCAAGCTCTCGTTACCAACACTATAATAATATAGGTTTGGATCAACAACACTCTTGCTGAAAACAAAAACTCATCAAGAATCTATCCATCTGATATAGTTTCCAACTCATGGATGGTAGTACGGATGGAAGTGTATCGGGCTTATTGGATCAAGTGTCTTATCATAGACAACTCCCTCTGTTTGTGAGAATCCTCTAGCTATAGATCTCACTTGTTATTTATCTACACTTCCATCAGCTACATGCTAGATCTTATAGATCTACTTGGAAGTCACCACAAACTTCCCTTCTGGTCCCTGAACAATATCTTATACATCATTCTTTAAGATATACTCGTATTCTTCTGTTATGGCATCTTGCCATTCCTGTTCTCAGGTTGCTTCTCCAAGACAAGGAGGCTCATAATCAATGAAGTGGCTCATGACTAAAGGATAGCTCGAAAACTCTTTTGCATTCTCGGGATGTGCCTTGAGAGGCTTGTATGTTTCTCTACCTCCTGCAGAGTGAGCCTAGGTAGGTCTTTTATGCCCTACTGCAATATCTTTGAAAATATCAACTAGAGCAACTGGATCAGCTGGAATAATTTATGTCTCCCTCTAAACTGCTGAAGGGGGAGAAAGTATTATCTCACTGTCAATCTCCATCTGAGATTCTCTGGATCTTTGAAAGGCTATCTCTTATTCAAGGACATCTTTGCTTGTCTCAATCTGTCTCTGACCAGGGATGTCTATCTGGAATGTCTTCAAAGATTCATTGTTATTCCATAAACACATCCTTCCTTCCTGAAGGGTCTAGCTTGTGTAGATTTTTTGAGGTCCTATGAGTTTGCCAACTGGGTTTGTCTTTGACCACAGATTGGCTCTAAGTTTCAACTGTGTGGTTGTCTTCTCTTGCTATTTTAGGACAGCAAACAATCACCAAACTTTCTGATCAATGTTTAATGGTTAAGTGCTCTTTTAAGGTGCCCTTGCAAGTGTTTTCTTTACTCAATGTCAGCACATGCATAATACATTAAAACACATAACACTACGTCTAGATTTTTGAACTTTAAAATGTTGATCTACACTTCTAAGCATGCATATATTTGGCTGACACGGTACATTTTTGGTCAACATGATGCGGATAGCCAAGGAAACCCGGTTGGGATATATGTCTATATAATGATGAGGGGGAAACCAGTTTGGGATATATGTCTATATAATGATGATCAAAGAATAAGATAAAACAAGTAATACAATACAAAGGAACCTGTATATAGAGCAAGCTCCTCACGATCCTTTCCACAAGATCCAGTGAGATCTGCGCCCAAACTCGAGTGCACTCTCTCCCTTTGTTGCTCTCTCCACTAAAATGAAGCATTCTCCTTCCTCTTTGACCCAATGAAGAAATCCCTCCACAGGAATGTGCTCTCTTATGCTGCCTCTCCACTGAATCTGTCAAAACTGGCTTCCTCCAAGTGAAACTGCTACCAGGTAGTTGTGCATCCACTCCTATGGTGCGCCCTCCTCCTAGCAGATGTGATCACCATCAAATAAATAAGGCCTAAGCTAGATGCCTCTCTCCATGGAAGCATGCGCCCAAGCTCTCCTCTACCAATGCAACTGTTCTCATCCTCTTTCTCCTCCTACTTCTCCTCAAGTGAACAAACATGTGAATGAATCCTCCTTTGCCCCTTGCGCCCTCCTTTAGGAAGCATAAGGAAACCTAAATGAATGGATGGATGAGATCTCACATCTCATCTCTAATCAATGGTTGAGATCATCTCACATGTATATCAACTCAAAACCCACTTTCACTTAAGTTTCCATAGTTTCCACTTTATGTCTATTAATTCGCCCACTTTGTGAATTAATTGTCACTTTAGGCTAAAATGACCAAATTTCGCTTTTGACATAAATCTCCTAAGTCAAAGTGAAATTAGACACAAAGTACATAGTACAAGGGTAATAGTCTCCCCCTTTGTGCTTAGAGACTCATAAGCACATGGGGACCACTTTCCAAGGTACACAAATCTCAACAGCTTGGACTTCTTCTCTTTGGGTAAGATGAAAATACACTGGGCACCCAAATATCCTGAAGTGTTCAATCTCAGGCTTCACTCCGATGAAGGATTCTTCAGGAGTTATGTTTTTCAAAGTCTGGTGAAGGCTCTTGTTCTGAATGGAAACTGTGCCATGCATGCTTCTTCCCATAGAATCATAGAAAGATTATGATCATGCATTATTGCATTGGTTGCCTCAATGATGGTTCTATTCTTCCTCTTTCTCAAATAGTTTTGACTCCCTCTGAGTCAAGTGACTCCCTCTGAAGGATAAACATCTTCCTTTGTTGTTAACCTGTCTGGAACAAGAAAAAAAGAGGAACCAAAACAAGAACATCTCCTAAAGGAGAATAATGAGTCCATCTCTAGAATCAAAACAATTTAAGGATTGTTGTCACAGCTACAACACCTACTTGCAATATAGCAAACTTTAGAAATATAGGTTTAGAGGAATGACAATTACAACAATCAAACATGGAGTCTTCACTTTTAGTGTGTTGTTCCTATGAATGCAATGAGATCCCTCTGGATCCATGACTTCAGAAAAAGGTTCCTTCCTCATGCAATTTCCCTCATGACAATGATACAAATAATATATATAGAAGTGCATACCTGAGGGCACGGATATGATTTCTCCAATGGCACATGGTTGATCTCTGTCATCTTGACATCTTCATGAAGAGGGTAGTCACAATGTCACCTTTTTGTATCACCCACAATAATCCCTCCTCTTAAGTCTTGTCTTCCAGGAACTTGAAGTTTCTTGATCCATCAAGATTATCTTCCATCATAGTTATGTTCATCATAATTTTAGATTCTTCACAAACCCTTGTCAACTAGGCTAGAAAACCTAGTGGCTAGGCTAGGCTAGCACTTTTAGGTTTTGTTGGACTTATGACTGCCAACAATAAGCCTTTGAAAAATAGGAGAACACTGGTGAGTTGAATATCTCCTTCAATGAGTTGCAGAAGCCCTAATTCTGAAATTTCTGCAGAAATTAGCGAAACCCTAGAAACCCTAGGGCCAAAATTTCAAAATGCTTGGAATTTCACTCTGA
Source organism: Picea sitchensis (assembly GCA_010110895.2). Taxonomy (NCBI): domain Eukaryota; kingdom Viridiplantae; phylum Streptophyta; class Pinopsida; order Pinales; family Pinaceae; genus Picea; species Picea sitchensis. The sequence goes on from SNQJ01S0035325.1 coordinate 23,493, forward strand.
GAGTCTCTGGAGGTGCGTTGGAGGAGGTTGTACTCTCCTATGTCAAAATTAGCCCCAACGTTCAAGTATTAAGGGTTGAAATATCTCATAAATGAGAGTCGTACAGATTTTCTCGAAACCCTAGGAGGGTCGTACGGTTCTGCAAAAAAGAGAGGAGACAGGTAGATGCTTGTGCAATGGGTTCTTCAAGACCTATGCTCTGATACCATGTTGATTTTTCAATAGACAAGGTTAAGCATGAAGTTCATTCCATTTTAGCATTTAACTTAACCATAATCAACAATTTTGCAGCAACCAAGATCACAAGAAGAAACACCATACACAAGAACACAAGAAGTATCCTAGGAAACCCTTCTCAACAAGGGAAGAAAACCCATCCAAATCCTTTGCTATATTCCTCAAGAGAAAGACCTTCACCACCAAGAAAACCTAGCACACAAGAGGTTGCTTGCAAACCCTCGAAGACTAGCGCCCAGGAGAGGTGCGCATTTTTCCCAAGTAAATGTACTTGCTGAAATTTTCAAACTCACACAAAAGATATGATTCTTCAATGGGGAATTTACCTTTACTTATATTAGACTTGACCTGTCAACAAAAGTGCCTATTGGCACAACATGGCCAACCTCTCTATCTCATAATATAATTAATATTAACCATATTAATTTTATTTTACATTAAGGTGGGGCCGACCTGTACCTCTTAGGTTACAATTAGAGTTACAGACAGGTCTGACTCTTGAACAATATAGCAAGGGATCTCATGCACCCACTAGTGCTCAGCCACTAGGGGCACATCCATAGGGATGTCCATATCTTTGGCTCAGTGCATTACACAAAAGAACCACTTCTTCACTAGTGCTCAGCCACTAGGATCACGTTCATCCACTCAATAGATCTTCTCTCCCACTGCATTACACAGGAGAGTCATTTGGAGTTTCTCATCAACTCTCTTCTCAGAGGAGGCTAATACATCATCTTCATTTTTGTCGCATGACGATGCACCCAACACTTTAGGATTTCACATGTTCACCTTGTGCTCAACCCACAGGCACGTCCAAATCGGCATATCTCCTTTTTCATTGCGTTACACGGGAGAATCATATGGAGTTCTTCTCAACTCTCTGTAAGGAGGAGGCACGGTGAGACTTGGAAGAGATCCAAGAGGGATATCTCTAGCTCCCCAAGTATAAAAGAAACCCCTCCCCTCCTCATTTCTCACCAATTCTCTTGCTATTGTTACTATGCTCAAATTTCTCCCATCTCTCCCATCTTTCTCTCTTGCTCATTCTTGCTCATTGCTTTTGGAGAGAAGTTTGTTGCAAGTATTTGCAACAACCTTCTACTTGGATTAATAGAAAAGATTTGGAGGCCATTGATGTGTGGAGAGTCTTATTTGTGCATCTATTTTGGGAGGTGATTTGGTATTTTTTATTGTTTATGCATTTTATTTGCTTAGAGTAGAGATCCCAAGCAAAGTTTTTTGCTTGGGTAGGTTAGCAATAATATTATTGTTGATCTATATTGAGTATATTGTTGCAAAGTCTTTTGCTTGGGTAGGTTAGCAATAATATTATTGTTGATCTATATTGAGTATATTGTTTCTTTTGAAAATTATTTTGTAGATATAACATATATGCTCACCCCTCTCTCTTTCTTATAGATTGCTAACAATTTTGCAGGTCATTTCTAGTGTTGGCAAAGGCATTTTCAAATCTGGAAAATACCATTTTTCCAACCATTTTCACCTCTAAACATTTCTATAATTTATTTCTGCAGTTTTCTTTCATATTTTGGGCATACTAACACTTAGAATAGGTCATTTCAATACAATATATTTGATGTAATTTTTTGCAGAAAATTTGTGTAAAAAACCAAAAAATTCTTAACATTTGTGTCACTTGTGCAGCATTTCCAGCAAGCTTTTGCTCGCTTTTTTTTTTGCAGGTTGGTGACCAAAGAGGTGGTCAAGAGGCTATTTGGAGCCACAAGAAGCTAAAGATCAGCCTCCCATAATTGGGTAATAAATACCCTCTTCTTCTCTTCTCATTCTTACATTTTAAGCAAGCCCAAGGGAGTCCCAAGGGCTTGCACTTCTCTCATTGTAATTAATTTCTGCATTTTACTTTTTCAAGTTGCCTACACCTTGGAGTGAGTTTGGCCAAACCCCAAAATCATAAGGCTAAGCCAAACCCCAAAATCGTAAGGCTAGGAGTTTGCCCCACTTGTCATTAGGACAAGGTTGTGTGGCTAGGAGTTTCTTTCAAGTTTTAGCATTTCATTTTATTTACCCACTTGTGCACAAAACCGGAAGGCTTTGTCCTCAATCTTGTGCACTTGTTGTGGTTGTTTAGAGTAGTTTTTATTTCAAGTATTTTTCTTTCTTTTGTTTGCCTACACCTTGGAGTGAATTTGGCTAAGCCAACCCCCAAAATCATAAGGCTAGGTTAGCATATGGTTATTGCTTCTTTCATGTGCTTAATGGTTTAAAATTATCTAGATCTAGAAGTAATCACCTAATGTTAGCTTAGGCCCATGGAGGCATAACAAATTTACTTTGCTTATATTACTCATTTCATTTCATTGCAAGTTATTTCCATTCAAGTGTTTTGCTTTCAAATTAATAATCTTTAAATTACTTCTTTATATCTTGCAATTTACCTTTCTAAGCATTGTAATATCTTGTAATTTACTTTCAAGCTTTTACTTTCTTGCAATTTCAAGTTCAAATACTTTACTTTTATTGTCATCTATCTTTTGAGTACTTTTATTTACATTGCAAGCTCACTTTCTCTCAAGCACTACATTGTAATCACTTTCAATGAATCTAACTTAACTTAACTACGTAAGCTCAATTTACCTTAGTCTCTAGGGCCTAAAATCTACCTAGTTAATATGTCACCACCTATTGTCTCAACTTTGCCAACAAAAAAGGAACCTAAGGAAGAAGTAGGGGGTGCTAGATCGGGGACAATGTCCCCCTTGAGTACTTTTGTTCCCGGATTGACCGGTGGAGCTAGGGTGTGGCATTGTTTTCCTCACTTATTGAGCACCCAACAATTCTTTTGGTACAAGCGGGGAGAGTTTTTGGGTTGTCACTTAGTCTAGGATTCACACTTCACCTTAATAACTTAATCAATCATAATCTAATCCACTACAACCTTCGGCAATCTACATTGGTATATCTATATGGTTTATGTTTAAATCACATTGCTACTACCTTACTTTTACATCTACATGCAAGTTTTAGTTTAAGCATCTTGTGGGTTTGGCTAAATGAACTAAAGTTGCGCATTATCCCTTGGAGGCCTCATTTCAACATTTTCTTTGAGTTTAAGTTGTGTTTTGGTGTAATTGGCTTAACCCCCTTGAAGTTGTGCATCCTTTGGAGGAAACTTCATTGTTTGGGTTTGTACTTGTGTATGCCAGTGAAACATCCCCTTTGAGTTGCACATCCTTTGGAGGCACTCTTTGTTTGGGACTGTTGACTTGATGTGTTGTGTTGTACTTTCCTTTGAGCATCTTTCTTTACCTGCACATTCAGGTTCACTTCAAGTTAGTTGCTAGTTAGTTTCTTTGTTATCTTGTTTTGTATAGTTTGTATCTATTGTATCTTTGTTGTATCTTTTAGTTAGTCTTTATATTAGCTTTGCAGATAATTGTTTAATTCATTCTTTTGTATCTACTCCTAATTGTTAAATCTTGTATCTAGTGTTTCATTTGTATACTTGTTGTAATTTTGTAAATTCTAAAACTCCCTTTAACTTAGTTGACCCCTTGCCCAATCTTAGGCATTGTTATCACGCAGTTTGTAGAAAGGATAGAAGGCTTGAGTTTTGTAGGTCAAACTGGCGAAACTAGAACCTATACCACCCAATGTCACCACGATACCCACCTTCTCATTTTTATGAAAGTACTTGTGGGTAACGTTGTCACCACTAGTCACCACGCCAGGGCAATGTCCCATGATTATCTCTTGATAAAAAAGAAAGAAAAAAACAATAAAAAATGAAATAACAAAAAGAATAAAAGGCATGAATGGGCTTGGAAAGAATTGCATCCATGACAGGTACAACTCGCCTTCTACAAAGGCACCCACAGGTAACACATTGCATCCTCAGCCTGCACCCACCTGCTTGGAAATCCCTTGACCACTTCATCCACTTACATGGCTTGGAAGAGATCTCTTCCGGGAACTTCCCTTATTCAGTGGACACTAGCCCAATACGATGCCTTGCCCTTTTCCCAGACTTGTATAGTAGGTTTGTGTAACGTCTTTGAGCTATTGATTGATCTATTAGGGGTTTTATGCATATGTTTATTAATATTGATGATGAAATGTGATTGACATTGCTATGATCCATGTGACTGATGAGCCCATGGAGGGCGTAGATTTTGATGTGCAGGACCATGCCTGATGGACAGGTACAATCTTGGACCGGTACACATGGGGAGATGATCAGTTCGGACCTCCATGGGGCTAAAGAACCCATCAGGTGGATGCTGAGACCCCATCAGGGGGAGATACAGGATAGAGATGGATCCAGAGCTTTGCACCAGAGGAGAAGAGGACGTTCCACCAGAGGCACCCCGACAGAGCTTGACCTAGGGGTGATGACCCTTCCTAAGTGGAACGTTGGCCTTGGGAGGCCTAAGACATCACCACCTTAACCATGACATCACCCAACATCATGGATGTTTTGGGAGGCAGACTAGGCAGCAGTGGCACGTGTGGCAGGTTGGAGAAGCCCAAGGAGGGCTAACATTTTTCTCTAGGATGCCCCATCTTCCCTAAAAGGCGCTAACGTCTCCCTTGGAGGGGCTTTTACTCTCTTTTCAGTTTGATTTAGGATTTAATTTGACAATTTAATGTAAAACAGTATGATTTTGGTATTTTGGCCTTGTCGGCCTTTTACATGACCTAAAAGGTAAAATTAGGTCATGGTATTGTATAAGTGGAGGATTTTCTACTTCATTTTTGGATCATCACTCATTCACTCCATAAGGAGGTCTGAAATTTGCGCCCTCTCTTGGGTATTTCGCTAATTTAGTGAGGCGCACTTGTTGAAGGAAGACATTTTGGCATTTTATGGTGTTTCTCTTGAAGGAAGGTGTTACAACTAGGGTTTGCATGGTTATTTCTTGGTGAATTGTAAGTATTTTTCTGCAAAACTTCTTGAATGAATGGTTGTAGTTTAATTTCTTGCATGTATTTATGATTTGGCTAAATCAAAACCCTAGGTGACAAGCACACAAGTAGGTCCTTATCTCATGTCCCCTGATAGAGAATTTTCCAGCCATTGAAGAAGGAAGAAAGAGCCTAGCCGTAGCTACACTTCTATTTCTTCTTCCTCTTTTGCTAGTCGTACTATCTAGAAGCCAAGAAGACTAAGACGTCCCTGGCCTAGGTCTACTACACTAGGGTCGTACTCTTTCTAAGGTTTGTTGAAAGGCCTTGATGTAGCAACACCTTGTCTATTCAAACCCTCTTGTTTTGGTTTTATACTTTATTCTTGAGCTAGCCGTTTTTCTAGGAAGGAGGAGAGAGCACGAGGCCTTGCTGTAGCAACACCGGAGTGAGCCTCTCTCCCCTAGGGTTTTGATTTTGAGGCCTTGCTTTAACAACACCTCAAAACTCTTCCCTCTCGTCCTTAAAATCTTTGCCTCCTTCAACTCTTGCGTCCTTCACTTTTGACTCCATTAAACCCTAAGGCACTGATCTAAAGTCCTCCAGCGTTGAAGTGAAACTTGATTTCAACACTCTCAAACCCTTTGAATTGAAACCTTAACTACTAACCCTAGTCTAAAAGGCTAACCCTTTTAACCCTAAATTGTTGCCGTCATATTATGCTATTACATCATTACTGCAACATCGTTTTGTTTATGAGAAATTGGATAATGGTTAAAGCATTTATTGAATGAAGTATTGATTGGTTATATTGAATGCCATTGTTGCTCCAATATTTATTGGTGAAAAGTTATAATTTTCATTGCTATTGATAAACATTGACTTCGTCAAGATTTATTGCCAATTTATTCATATTGTCATTCAGATAGTCATCTATTATATGAAGTGTTAACCCCATTGAGATATAACTTGCATATATCAGTTGGTTGTTTCATTGTTCCAAGCAGGTATAACTTTGGGGGTTTACTTTAAATTGGCCTTTGGCCGGACTATCTGTTTGGGTGGTGACTTGTGAGGGGAAAACTTATCCTTGTCTTTCTAGACTCTTGCCTCCTCAAAACCCCAGGTCACCGAGGACGTCTCCCCTGGGCCTCACCTCCCTAAATAGAAAGAACCTCCCCATCGTGGTGACATTGGGTGGGATAGGTTCCAGTTTCGCCAGTTTGACCTACAAAACTCAAGCCTTCTATCCTTGCTACAAACTGCGCAATAACAGGCACTAGTCTTAATTGACTTAGGGAAGGGTTTTCTTTTGCATTAAAGGTTTGCATTTGCACTGCTTGCCTCTCATATAGGCTAGTTTACCCCAACCTTTAATCAATTAAAATTAACTCCTAGACATAATCCTTTATCTCACATAGTAAGTAGGGTCTACCCCCCTTGGCTTCCCTAGGTGTAAACCTAGACGGAAGAAGTTCAAGTTGAGGTGACAGTGGGCTTGAACTTTGACATCGTGTCTCCGAGGACACACTAAGTGGATTAAGACTTAGTCCACGTTTGCAAGTGTGTATAAGGACGGAAACACCTAGCAAAGGAAAAAGGAATCTTGATTGACTCAATGAAAGATCACTTGCTCCCTCATATATCTCAGAAGAAGACAACCAAATAGATCTATGATTCCTTGACAAGTCTATTTGAGACAAAGAATCCTAGTAGTAAAAGAGCACTGCAGTCACAACTTCGTAACCTCAAGATGACGAAGGATGATACTATCAATACCTTTTTCATGAAGATCTCGTAGTTAAGAGATAACCTCATAACCATTGACAAAGTAGTAGATGATGAAGAACTTGTTGCTACGGCTCTCTATGTTTTTCCCAGCTGATGGGAACAATTCATTCAAGGTGTCAGTGCTCGAGAAACTCAACCATCATTTGAACGATTGTGGACTGATTGTATTCAAGAAGAAGGTTGAATCTTATCTAGAAGTGATTCCCCAAAAGAAGAAAATCATGCTCTTGCTGCTCACGCAAAGAAAGGAAAAGGTGGAAAGTCTCCCTACCAAAATAAGAATGGAAAAAGGCAAGATTCTGCTAAGGGACATAAGCCAAGAGATATGTCAAAAGTAAAATGCTACAATTACCAAAAGTTTGGCCACTTTGCTACTAACTGCCCTAAGCCAGGAAATAGAAAAGGGAAACAAGATGCTTCAGTAGAAAACTAAAGGGATCAACCCCATAAGAAAGCAAAAGAGATAGAACTCAATAAAATGGAAGAAGACTTCAAGAAAGAATATTATTTCATCTCAGCACTTTCAGGATCTATCTCCAAAAGTAGTGAAATTTGGTTGGTAGAAATTTGTGCTTCTAGACATATGACTGGGTACCAAAGTGTCATCATTGACTTGTTAGAAAGAGTCTCTTCTCAAACTGTGGAGCTTGTGGATAACTCCACATATTTAATAAAGGGCATTGGTGCTACTTCATTCCAATTGGACTACGGAGAAGTCCTTCATATGAATGATATTCTATATGTTACAAGATTAAAGAAAAACCTCCTTTCTACTTCAACCTTGGCAGACAAAGGCGTCAGAGTTTCCTTTGTAGATGATGTGTCTTGGTTTGGTCCAAGAATTCAATCATATATTCATCCAAAGTAATTGGTGTTCGAGAGGGAGGTTTGTACAAATTGAATTGACGACCTAATCAAGCTCTTGTCCATAATAGAAACCGTCTTTGCGAGATTTGGCATCAAAGGTTAGCTCACCTGCACTATAGAGCACTTCCTGGTCTGAGGAAGATTGTTACGGGATTGCCAGAATTTCCAGTGGAACATGATGGTGTGTGTCAAGGATGTGCGCTTGGAAAGAATGCCAAGAGATATTTCACTAGAAGTGACACTCGATCTAAAGGCACGTTGGATCTCATTCATTCAGATGTTTGTGGACCTATGTCAGCTCCCTCCTTAAGTGGGTATTTGTACTTGTAATATTCATGGATGAATTCTCTCGTAAGACTTGGATATATTTCCTGAAAGTCAAGACCGAGGTCTTTAGCAGATTTCAGGAATTCCGAGCTCTGGTTGAGTACCAAACAAAAGACATATCTGGGTCCAAAGGTTGGATAATGGAGGAGAGTTTACTTCCCATGGTTTTGATGATTTCTTCCGAGAATCAGGAATTAAGAGGTAGTTAACAATTCCTTAAAACCCTCAACAAAATGGGGTTGCCAAAATGAAGAATAGATCTATCTGTGAAGCAGCCAAAGCAATGATTCATAACCAATAGTTCCCCACGTTCTTATGGGAAGAAGCTATCAATACAGCCGTGTGCATTCAGAACAGAAGCCCTCACTACATATTAGGGTAAAAGACTCCTAAAGAAGCATTCTCTGATGTGAAGCCCGAAGTAGGCATCTGGGGATATTTGGTTGCCCGGTATACATTCATGTACCCAAGGAGAAAAAATCAAAGATGAAACCCTCTGGAAGAAAGGGGACCTTTGTTGGATACAATGAGACATCGAAGGCTTATCAAATCTACATCCTTGGTCATAAAAAAATTGAGGTTAGTCGGGATGTGACATTCGATGAGCAGGCAGCCTTCAAGAGATCTAGAGAGTATCACATGGGATGTTGTTGTAGAAGAGGAGCAAGAGGCTCATAGTGACACAATTTGCTCTCCTTTAGATATTCCCCCTTCAGATGGTGAGAGGGAGGAAGCTTTAGAAGAGTCAGCAGAGCCTGTGGATGGGCTTAGAGATGTTGCAGTAATCAAAAGGAAGCTAGCTTGGCTTCATAATACTCTGCAAGAGGCAAAGAAGCATGTTGCTCCCCATGGGACCTTCAAGGAGAGCAAGAAACCACACAGATTCTCCAGTTACATGGCACTAATGAGTCACATCACTAATGAAAAACCTTCCAGTTTTGAGGAAGCTGCAGATCAACAAGTATGGAAAGATAACATGATGGAGGAGTACCAATCCATCATGAAGAACGACGTATGGGAGATTGTTCTAAGACCTGAAAGGACGTCTGTGGTGATTTTCAGGTGGCTCTACAAGATTAAGCATGTTGCAGATGGCAGAATTGATAAATACAAAGCCAGGTTTGTGGCCCGTGGATTCTCTCAGAAAGAAGGAATAGACTATGAGGAAATTTTTCCTCCTATGGCCAAGTATACTTTTATTCGTACCATTATTTATCTTGCTTCTATGATGGGTTAGAAATTACATCAGATGGATGTAAAGACTACGTTTCTCAATGGTATGATTGAGCAAAAAGTATACATAGAACAACCTCAAGGCTTTGTGCTCCATGGGAAAGACTCCCATGTGTGCAGACTAAATAAAGCCTTGTATGGAATCAAGCAGGCTCCCCCTGCATGGTATTCGAGACTTACTGGATACTTGGTGAACACCAGGCCAAATATATGCTTTGTTGTGAGCACCTTGAGCCAATTCATGAGTAAACCAAGGCAACTGCACTGGGTTGCTGAAAACATGTGTTGAGGTACCTACATGGTACAGTTGGTTATGGACTCAGATACTTCTCAAGTGGAGAAGTAATATTGCATGGTTATACAGACTCTCACTGGGCAGGGAGTGCATTGGATAGAAAGAGCACTTGAGGGTATTGCTTTAGCTTGGGTTCTGCTATGATTTCCTGGCTTAGTAGGAAGCAGAATTTTGTAGCACTCAGTACAACAGAGGTGGAGTACACAGCAGCTAGTGTGGCAGTCTGCAAAGCAGTATGGCTTCAAAAGCTCCTTGCAGATTTATTTTGTTAGATTCTTGAGCCTACGTTGATTCACTATGACAATCAAAGTCGCGTGAGACTATTGGTAAATCCAGTTTCTCATGAAAAATCAAAGCATGTAGAGATCAAATATCACTATATACAAGATATGGTGCAGAGAGGAGCTATTAGACTTTAGTACATTTCTACTTATGAGCAGACTGCAAACATTCTGACCAAGCCATTTTCCAAAGCAAAGTTTGAGTACTTCTGGTACAAGCTTGGTGTGGAAGAGAAGGTCTCCCTCACTGAGAGGGAGTGTTTATGTTTGAGGCAACATTGTGAGACATTCTCCCCAGAGGGTCTTGTGTGGACTAGTTAGATGCTTGAGCCTACGTTGATTCACTGTGACAATCAAAGTCGCGTGAGACTATTAGTGAATCCAGTTTCTCATGAAAAATCAAATCATGTAGAGATAAACTATCACTATATACAAGATATGGTGCAGAGAGGAGCTATTAGACTTTAGTACATTTCTACTTATGAGCAGACTGCAGACATTCTGACCAAACCATTTTCCAAAGCAAAGTTTGTGTACTTCTGGGACAAGCTTGGTGTGGCAGAGAATGTCTCCCTCGCTGAGAGGGAGTGTTTATGTTTGAGGCAACATCATGAGACATTCTCCCTAGAGGGTCCTCTGTGGAATAGTAGGGGAGAATGTGGACTTCATCTTGACGTGCCTCAGATGGTCAAATGAAGGAAACAAGACATTGGTTTCACGAGGAAACCTCGATATGTCTTGGGGGACATTGGTTCCATGAGGGAACCTCGATGTGTCCTAGAGAAGACATTGGCTCCATAAGGGAACCTCGATATGTCTTAGAAATGCGTTCCACGAGGAAACCACGAGATGTATAGTATGGAAACAGTTCATGAGTGACCTGAGACATTGGTTTCATGAGGGAACCTCGATATGTCAAGTATAGTCCAAGATGACTTAGCTTGATCAACCCCAAGGCACTGGCCACCCCTTGTAGGATGAGCTAGCTCAAGTCTTGTAGATACCAACTACATGACATGTATGAACACAGTTGCATGGACGTTGAAAGAGGTAAGGTATTAATATTGGAGGATTCTCATGACTTGAGCTTACAATGGTATATGTATGGCAGCCACCTCTTACACTCTAGCCTACACATGACTTGAGGATTGTCGTGGACTTCTCTCACATAATATGTATGACCATATGAGAGTTGTATGGTATCGTTTCTCTCCATACTTACTTATTGACAGATGCATGACATTATGTATGACTTATTCTAGCCATGGGACTTCACATGTAAACATATGATGGCCATCCGGTCTCCCTTCTTCACACTTTGATCGATGGTCTATACTTCATGCTTGGATTATGATGTATGATCATTCTACCCAACTTGTGGATGAATTTGAGATGGTAAAAGAGCATAATGTAAAAGCATAACCTAAAAGAGCATCACGTAGAGCATGACGTGGAAGGGGCATAACGTGAAAGGGTATGACATAAAAGAGAATGACGTGAAGAGGTAATGATCATGACTATTCAAAAGAGGCATGATGTAAAGGTTATAAATAAAAGACAAATTACTTCATTGTATAATGTTCCGGGTTCTTGTTCCCTCTATTGTAACGAACGATTATTCAAGCTCCAGCGCATGAGTGTATATAATAAAAGACAAATTACTTCATTGTATAATTATTCCTAGTCTCCTTGTTCCCCATTGTAACGAATCCATTCAAGTCTAGCCAAGATGAGTGTATATATATATATATATATATATATATATATATATATATATATATATATATATATATATATATATATATATGTTCCAATTACAGTGGTTCAGGATCTGTTGTATTCTTTATTGAATTAAAAGTATTCTTTGTAAGAAAGATCTGCGTTCTTTTGTGTTCTGTTTACACTGCATATATATAAGTTAAATTATAAGTAACTGTTATGCAAAGAAATTTAACAATAAACAATTTGCAGCATAATATAGACAATTGCCAATCTATGAAGTGCAACAATGACCTCTTAGACACTAGTTAATCAATAAATGTGATGGTTGCTGCAAATTACAGTAGTAAACTAGTTGTACAACAGCAATTAGTATTTTGCAACAGCAACAAATAAAAGCACTCAGAAATATAGCAATTTAGCATCAAAACTAAGCCTTCAACAAGTACAATATTATCCAATTGCTAGGTGAAATTTCTGAGTGACTTAGGCCACTTTTTCAAATGTGTATGCAACAAATTAAAGTAAATTTCGGTGGCTGTAGCAAACTTTTGTAACAACTGCAATAAATAATGATTGTTTGCTAGAGTTAGGGTTAGGAAAGTTAGTAGGGTGTTTGAGAGATAGATAATATTGAGTTTAAATGCTACTTTAACCACAAGAACAACTCTAGACTAGTGTCGTTTTCCTCTAGGGCTCATGGAGTCAAAACATGCATAACCTTGAAGGTTGAACTAGGTGAAATAAGAGAGATTAAGTCTAAACTCTAAGCTGCAAACACTCTTGGGCCTTAGGTTCTAGACTTAGAAGAAAATAGTTCTTAGGGTGCAAACACTCTTGGGCCCTGTTATTCACTGAGTTTTACTAGCTGGACTTCCAATTGAGCCACCAAAGTTTGAGCAATCAAATGCTCAGTATTCAAAGTTCAGAAGTTCAGCCGGTCTATGTGACCAACTTTTTCCACATTTTCCATACCCTGACGGGAATTGTAATAAGAGATGTTGCATGATGAAATTTGTAAAAGGTTTAGCCACCTAAGACTTAGACATGAGTTGTTACTCTGGATTGTTTTTTTTACTTGTTAATTATATTTTGTTGTCCAAACAATTTATAATTTCCGAGTTTTTTCACTCAATTTCTTCAAAGCTGGAGTATATAGTCATGGTTAGCCCTTAGCATGGTCATATAAGCCTAGTGTCTAATGTATATTACCATGCTAAACATCCTCCTAAAGTTTTATGGAAATGTACTAAATCCCCCTTAGGATTTTTCATTTTTTTCAGTTAATAAAAAGTTTCCCATAAAACGGAATTTTTTAATTGTAATTTGAAGTTGTAATAAAAAGTGCTATTAGGAGGCTTCATATGCGTTGGGGGTGCTCATTTTTTAACCTAGAGTACCTACTTTTGTGAGTGAAATTAGTGATTTTAATAACTAAAAAATCAATTTTACTCACAAAACCCAAAAGAGACATAAAAAATCAAGATTGCTAAATTTTAGCAAAGTGTCGGAAACATGTTTAAACACGTTTTGAGTGGAATAAGTCCCAAAGGACCATGTGGCAGCCAAATATAACTGCCTTTTGGTTGAGTACTTGATTGAGTGGGCCTCCTTTGAATAGTTAACAAGTGTTAGATTGGTTTGGTGAGATTCTCAAAGACGAGGTGCGCACCTCTGCCTTGAGGTGGCGCATTCTCAAAGGGGAATGTCAATCCCAAGGATTGACTCACCCCTCCTCCACCAAATTCTTTCTAAGTGTCATGTGCTTGCTACTTGGTACATAGGAGAAGAAACAACTCGCCCTACCTCTCTTTCCACTTGTCCTCAAGACCAAAGGCCACCCAATCAGTTGGAATCAAATAATGTGGTAAATCAAGAAATACCACCTTTTTGCAGATCTTGTGAAGACTTTCATGAAGAGTCTACCTGCCAAATCTTTTTCCAAATAAATGAACAAGGCATGCCTCAAACAAGCAATTTCTTGGGAAACTCAAGAAACTATAATCACATCAACAATTCTGGTGAAGCTCACCCCTTATCAATGGATTATTGGATCCAAATGCAAGAAAGAAGTGAGCAAGCCAATGAGTAGGTGGGAGAATATGACAATGTTACAAAGTTGTATGGACAAAAGCCCACAAATGAGCAGATTTTGGAAATGCCCAGGCATAAAGGAATAGTCTACCAACGAAAAGGGAAGGATGGTCCAAACAAGTCTCAAACAAACTTTCCTAAGGTAATTACTCCTCCAATTACTAATCTAACTGTTGATTTAGGTAATTGGATTTCAAATGAAAAGGTTTTGGTTCCAATGTCAAATCTTCTCAAAATTCCTTCACAAAAGGAAAAGCTTCTCAAAGCAATAAATGTGCCAAGTGATAAAATTATTGTCAAAAATCAAGAAAAATAAAAGGAACATCATGAAAATCCTCCAGTTGTTTTGACTAGCAGAGATAGAACAAAAGAAGAAAATCCTCCCTTCTTTGTGTCCTTAGAAATAAATGATCAATGGTTGCATAATTGTATGTATGATTCTGGAGCTTCATCCAACATCATTACTAAGGGGATCATGCAAATATTAGGTCTTAAAGTTATAAGGCCTTATCACATTGTTTGTGCCATGGATTCCAGGGAGAAATTGAAACCCATGGTATTATCATATATTTTCCAGTCAAGCTAGCTTTCCTCCCATATTTTGCTTTCAAAATGGATGTACTTGTAATTGATGTTCCAAATGCTTGGGATATGCTTCTTTCTAGAAAATGGAGAGCTCACATGGGAGGTTGCCTAAATATGGATCTGACCTTTGCAACTATCCCTTACCCTCCTCCATCAAATGAGAATTTTAGGCTCTTTAGAGAAACACAAAGAAAGTATCACATTGAGGATCCCAAGGAGCCCAGATTATGTGTTCTTATGCCAAATGTCTGACATGGGTAATTTCTCAATATGTTCAAACTTCCTAACACCAGTGGAATAAAAGTTTAAGGATGAAAAGAAAAGTAATAAATCTTGGAAGATGAACTTTGATGGTGCGCATTCAAGGTCAGGAAAAGGGGCAGGAATTGTTCTAGTTTCACCAACAAGAAAGTCATACAATTTTGCATTTAGACTAGAGTTGGTGCAACCAATAATGTGGTTGAGTATGAGACACTTTTACTTAGTCTGGAAATTGCTAAAAACATGGGGATTACAATATTAAATATTAAAGGTGATTCATATTTGATGATTCTCCAGGTAAAAAATAAGTATGCATGCAAAAGTTAGTGGTTGAAAAGATACAGAAATGCCATCTGGGATACTATATAACTGTTTGATGCTATAGATGTCATTTCAATCCCTAGGGAACATAACAGCTTGGCAATAGCATCTTCAACTCTTCAACACTCAGAAGATCCGTTACATGGTAAAGGAAAGTTGGAAATAATCTTTAGGCCTTCAGTTCTAGATAATGTTTATCACTGGCAAGTTTTCAGAGATGATGAGCAAATCTTAAGATTCATCCATAATGTTTAGGAATTCTTTGGTTTCAATGTCAGTTACAAAGAAGAAGGAAAAGATTATATTGAGGAAGATAACCCAATATAAAATCTAGTCCCTAGAGGAATAACTTCTTTAGAAAAGATCTTTGACAAGCATGACATGCATAAAAAGAATAAAGAAGTAATACAGCCTGACAGCTACATTGAAATAAACATTGGGACAGAGGAAGTCCCAAGGCTCATAAAAATCAGAAAGGGTACTTCTAAAAAAGAAAGAAAGGAATTAATAAGTCTTGTCCATGAGTATAGGGATGTATTTGCATTCACATATGATGAAATCAAAGCTTATAAATACGATGTGTTTCAACATACTATCCCACTCAAAGAAGACAAAACCTTTTCGGCAAAAACTTAGGCGAATAAATCCTAAGTTAACACCATTGGTCCAAGTTGAACTCAAAAAGATGTTGGGTGCTAGCATCATTGCTCCAACAAGGCATTCTTCATGGTGCTCTAACTTAGTAGCAGTTAGAAAGAAAAACGGGGGAGCATTAACTTTAGAAATCTGAATCTAGCATGCATTAAAGATAACTACCCCCTACCGAACATGGAAACTCTATTGCAAAGGGTTACTGGTTCCAAAATAAAGTCCATGTTGGATGGTTTCTCTGGTTATAATCAGGTGTTGGTGAGGAAGGAGGACCAAAATAAAAAAACCTTCACCACACCATGAGGCACTTTTGAGTACCTAAGAATGCGCTTTGTCTTATTAAACGCAGGTGCTACCTTTCAGAGGGCCATGGATTTTTCCTTCCATGAATTGATGGGAAAAATCATTGAAATCTATCAAGATGACTTAATTGTTTTCTCAAAAGAGAGATCAGATCATGTGGGTCATCTTAGACAGGTGTTTGAAAGATGTCGGAAATATGGAATCTCCTTGAATTTGACTAAGTCAATTTTGGGTGTTGATGAAGGCAAATTGTTGGGTCATATCATTGCAAAGGACGGGGTAAAAATATACCCAGAAAGGGTGCAAGCCATACAAGGAGTCTCTTTGCCCCAAACCAAGAAAGCCCTCCAATCTTTCCTTGGTCGGATCAACTTTGTTAAGATGTTCATCCAAAACCTAGCTGAGACCATGAAGCCTATCCTCAAACTCTTGAAGAAGGATGTCAAGTTTGAGTGGAAAAAAGAAGGAAGACAAGCTTTTAAAAACATTCAGGACTCGATTGATAAATCTCCTGTTTTAATTAGTCCAAATTACTCTAAAGACTTTCAGATCTTTTCCTTTGCTTCTGAAGATACTATAGCACGGGTGTTGCTTCAAAAGAATGACGAGGGTCAAGAGCAACCCATTTCTTTCATGATCAAGGCATTACAAAACTCTGAGCTTAATTACACAACTATGGAGAAGCAAGTGTATTCCTTGGTCAAGTCCCTTAAGCATTTTCGAGTTTACATAGGATATTCAAAAGTTTTGGGGTATGTACCTCACCCGACAGTAAAAGATATCCTTGGATAACAATATTGCTTGGGGTTCAGGGGAAAGTAGTTTTCCAAGATACAAGAGTATGAATTAGAGATAAAACCCACTAAGTTAATTAAAGGTCAAGGATTAGCTCAAATGCTAACAAAAGGAAATGAACAATCTTTGGACCTAGTCTGTCAAAACAGTCAATCTAGGCCAGCCTTATCATCAGAACTTCAAAAGTTAGAACACCACGAATGGTATGTTGATATTATTTTCTTTCTTTCTAATCTCACATGCCCAAGTCATTTAATTGGTCATAAAAAAAGAGCATTGAGGTTGAAAGCAAATAAGTATTGTATCATACAGGATGGATTGGGGTGTAGGAAGCCCATTGGGGTGATACTTAGATGTGTTGATGAGCTTGAATCCAAAATACTTTTGGTTGACTTTCATTCAGGATTTCGTGGTGGGCATTTCACAGCCAAAACTACTTCCCAAAAAATCCTCATAGCAGGTTACTACTGGCCTACTATCTTTTCAGATGTGCATAAAATGGTTAGGGGTTGTTACAATGTCATTTGTTCAATGGGAAGCAGAAGCTAGCATCCTTACCCTTACAGCCAGTAGTGGTAGAATCCCCTTTTCAGCAGTGGGGGCTTGACTTTATTGGTCAATTTAAAGATAATTCAAGTAATGGTTATACCTAGATAATCACAACAACTGACTATTTCACAAAGTGGGTAGAATCCATACCCACCAAGTCAACAACCGACAAAGTAGTCATGGATTTTCTTGAAGATAAGATTATCACTAGGTTCGTTGTGCCAGCAAAGATAACTATTGATAGTGCCAAGGCCTTTAGTTCAACATAATTATCCCCATTTTGTTTCAATTATGGTATTATATTGTCCCACTCTTCAAACTACTATCCCTATGGCAATGGTTTTGTTGAGTCTACCAATAATAATTTAATGACCATCCTTAAGAAAACAGTTGGGGATAATAAGAGGTCATGGGACAATAAGATCAAGTTTGCATTATGGGCTGACATGATTACAAAGAAGAGTTCTACAGGAAAGAGTCCCTTTGAGCTGGTTTATGGGCTCGATGTCACTTTGCCAGTTCATCTGAAGCTTCCAGTGTATCAGTTTGTTTAGAAGTATGGTTTGGATGAAGACTTTCACCAAAATATAATTGATCTAATAATTGAACTTGATGAAAGTAGAAGGAAGGCCTTAAATCAAAGTATAAGAAATCAGGAAAAGGTAAAGAAGACTTTTTATAAGTCTTCAAGACAAAGAGATTTCCAAATAGGTGATACTGTACTTCTATGGGACAAATAGAAGGAGAAGCCAGGAAGTCATGGCAAGTTTAACAGTTTATGCGCAGGGCCTTATATTATTCAGGATGTAGCTAGCAAGAACTCTTTCGTCCTTAGTAGATTGGATGGTGAGAAGTTAACGCTTCTAGTAAATGGCCAACTCCTCAAGCTATTTTTCAATGAAGTCATATGATGTCCATGGGGGCATCTTTTGTATCATATTCTCTAAACCCTTCTCCTTTCTACTTTACTTTTTGATTTCCTGTACATAGTTTATTTTTTGTTTTTTGTATATATACATGTATATTATTCTTGCAACTTATTATTATTATTGGATTTTATATGGACATGTTACTAATGAGGTGTCGATGATGCAAGTCATGTGATTATGAATTCTTGTATGTTCTCCTTCAAATAAAAGATCAACCACACATCCCCGTATGGAGCCAATGTTATCCACTGAGTTGCATTAGCTGGACTTGCAGTTGAGCCGCCAAAGTTTGAGCAATCAAATACTCAGTATTCAGAGTTCAAAAGTTCAGTCGGTCTATGTGACCAACCTTTTCCACATTTTCCCTACCTTGCAGGGTATTGTAATAGGACACGTTGCATGATGAACTTTGTAAAAGGTGTAGCCACCTAAGACTTAGACATGAGTTGTTACTCTGGATTTTTTGTTTTACTTGTTAATTATATTCTGTTGTCCATGCAATTTATAATTTCCAAGTTTTTTCACTCAATTTCTCCAAAGTTGGAGTATATACTCATGGTTAGGCCTTAGCTTGGTCATCTACGCCTAGTGTCTAATGTATATTACCATGATAAACATCCTCCTAAAGTTTTATGGAAATGTGCTAAGTCCCCCTTAGGATTTTTTAATTTTTTTAGTTCATAAAAAATTTCTCGTAAAACAAATTTTTTTAATTGTAATTTGAAGTTGTAATAAAAAGTGGTATTATGAGGCTTCATATGCCTTGGGGGTGCTCATTTCCTTTTACTTTCATCTGTTATATGAAGTATCCTTTTATGTAAGTATCTTTTATGTATCTTGTAGTTGTTGATTGATATATGCTTTTAGAATAAATTTACTTCATATGTTGTCTTTATTCAATAAACTCCTAGAACACTAATTCCTTAGATTTAGTTTTAAGCCTTAGATTATTTTCTTAGGGACTACCCCCCTTGGCTTCGCTAGGAGTTGGCCTAGATGGAGGAGTTGATGATTAGGTGACAACACCTTAACTCTAACTTTTCCCCAAGAACACACCGAGTGGATTGAAAATTTCTTCCACGTTACCCAGGTGTGTATAAAGGCAGAAACAACATCCAAATACACACCTACAAGAGTGGAGAAGTCTCCAACCCACTTGGTGTGTCCTTGGAGGCACAAACCTAAATCTAGACCCATTGTCACCTCGATCTAGACCTCTTTTGTCTAGGCTCACTCCTAGGGAAGCCAAGCGGGGTATACCCTATTAAACTATGTGAGGTATTGTTTAAGGTTTTAGGAGTTAATTGAGTTATTAGTTAGGGATACCCAACCCAATGACAAGCAACAAATGAAATTATGCAATTCTTTCAAATGACAATCAAACCTTTTCTTTTACAAGACAAAATAGACCAATGCTTAAATATAATCAAAATTCACTTATTGAGATATGCACACTAAAGATATTTCTACAACTTGAAATAAAGTACAATGAATAAAATAATAAAAATGACTTTACACTTAAAATAATTATTTCCCAAAGAATAAAGAATGCTTTAGTAAAAGTAAATATCCACAATTAAAGAATTTGTTGAAAAGTAAATTTTATCGGAAAGTAATTTGCTCGAAAGTAAAATGCTTGAATGAAATTGCAAAACTTGGAAAGCAAATGTTGTGAAAAGTATGTAGGTTGATTTTTGTAAGTTTTTAGGTCTCTTTTGACATTAGGGGAATTAAATATGAGTTGTAGCAATCCTAAGCTATGTGACTATTCCAAGTTCTTATCCCTTCAACCAAAAGGAAATGATGGGTGCTCAATAAGAAGAACAAACAAGGTTCTTCCCTAGCTCCACAGGTCAGATCCAAAATGCTTGGGCGTCAACAAGGAGGACATGTAGTGCCATGAAACCGTCGTCGGCTTCAACCCCTTCTAGCCTCCCAAGTCACCCTATTTTGATGGTTTGAAACAATAATATATTGGGTGCCTAATTAATTTAGCCACACAGTCCTTTTCCCTTTCTTAATTACCCAATATCCACAAAGTGGCAAGGGAAGGGAATACGGGGCAAAAGGCGGGGCACCAATTCGATTACTTTGCAAAAATGAAACTAAACTAGCCTTCACGATATTGCAACGTTGGCATAGCCAAGCACAATGTAAAAGGTGTGAGCACAATTAATTGAATGAAACAAATTGAAATTAAAAAACAACCTCACAACTATGGCACAATGTGGAGAACAAGCCTACCGATTTTGTGCCAAGGTGGGTAAAATAAATAAATAAAAATGGAATAAAACAAACTAACTTAACCACTCAACCTTCTCTTTGTGGGAGAAGTGGGGCAACAATCTTAAGCAAAAACAGAAAATTACTTTTAAGCTAACCTTCACGATATTGCATGGATGGCAAAGCCAAGCACTACGCAAGGTGTGGATGATATGCTACACTAAATTACAATTTGCAGATTTGGAAAATAAAGTATAGAATGCAAGCCCAAGAGACTCTCTTGGGATGCTTACAATGCTTTAGAAGATGAAAGGGGAAGTCGGTTTTGGCACCACAACTCTTGGATGTTTCCTTGAGTCTTTTGGGACCAAACACTAGCAACAATCCCCTTTAAACTAATGAAAACCTGCAAAAAAAACAAGTTTTTCTTGCTGGAAAATGCTAAAAATACTTGGAACAAGTTGTTTTTTTGTTAGTACATAAACTTAAATTATTTTATGAAAATCTGAACTTGAAAAAAAAAATTAGATTGCAATATTAGAGGAGAATAATGCTTAAAATGAAAATGAAAAGAGAAAATAAAAGAATCTTTGGATGGTTGGAAAAATGAATTTCCAGATCTGAAATCCACTCCTCCAAGCCTTTGGTAACCTACAAATAAGTAAATCCTTGCTACAAAAATCAAACAAGAAGGTGAGTATATCCAAATGGCTTGCAAAATACTTTCCAAACACAAATAGACACAACCCACAAAGATCCATAGCAATACTACCATAAATTTGTCCCAAGCAAAATACTTTGCTTGGGTCTCCAAGTAAACAATGTAAGCAAGGAAATACCCAAAAAATTGCAGCAATATTACCTTAGTAAAAACACCATACCATAGCACCAAGAATACTCCAAATGAACACAAGAGATCATGCAAAGCTTCAATTTTATTATCCATAAAATGTGGCTGCAAATACTTGCATCAAGACTACAAAGAAGAAAGTGAAAGAGAGAGAGAGAGAGAGAGAGAGGGGAGAGATTTTGGCATAATGGAGTTGCAGTGAGAAAACTGATATCAAAATTAGGAGGGAGGGCTTCCTTTTATATGAGGGAGAGCGGAGAGACCCCTCTTGGATGAGTTACAAGTGTCACCTATCCAAGAAAGAGAGAACAAGTCAAGGAAGAGACACTTTTAGGGTTTGGGTAAAGAGTTAGGGTTTGAGGGGTGAGATGTAAAGGGGGAAAACCCCTTTTGACTTGTGATGGGGCTTATTCTAAGTGGATTTTTATTTTTCCAACTTAGGAAATACATTAGAAAACATTTCCCCACTTTTTTTCTTGACTTTAGACACTTTTACAATTTTTGTCTTTTTTTACCTTAGCCAATTATTTGTTGATTTTTTACTGACTTGGACTCCTCATGGACAATGACCTAGAAAAACTTGTCCAATTGAGTTGAAACTTGGTCCAAGGGTGTAGGGGATCATAAGCCATTTGATTTAAGTACTCACACCCCTATACAAAATCCACAAGGACCAATTTTTTACATTTTACATAAAAAATAATTAAAATTTCCACCTTACGAAAAATTTTAATAATTAAAAAATCAGATCAAAACTTAACAGAATTCCGCAAAACTCTAGAACATGTCTAGCATGGTCATTTAAAACATTTATAAACCTTAGTCACCCCTTTGGCTCGATCATTAGAATGCCTTTCACCACTTTGGAGGATTATTTGAGTGAAAAACTCAATGATAATTAAAATCGCCCGTAAGCAAGATTAGTTAACTGAGGAAAAAAAAACACTCGATGAAAGGAATTCCCTAATGATAAAGTCCTAGGCAACTAACTAAATTTTGACACATGCTAACATATTACATTATTTTCCCATGCAGGGGAACGAATATTCTGTGTACATAGAAAGACGTGCTAGGGGAAAAACTACCCTATTGAGCCATAAGTCTTCAAACATGTTGTACTACAAGGTACATATCTTCACGGTACATGATGTTGACCCCTAGTCGAAATAGGTGGTCAACAGGCCCTAAGTGTCGTTTTTTATCTTCTTATTTCACTTAGGTCATGGATCAAAGACTAAGGTTAAAAACCTAAAGTGCAAAGCACTTTTGGGCCTTAGGTTTTTAAGCCTAGCAAAGAATGCTTTCACAAACTTGGACGATAAAAAATTGATGAAGGAGAGAAACACTTATTTCTCCTTCCTAGGGTTTCAACAAGAGAAAGAAACTTGCAACAAGATAGCAATTAACACCTTGAACATTAGCAAAAGACAAGAGATTGCAACAAATTACTTCTCCAAGTTGCTAGACCAATCAAACCCTAGTTTCTGAAATTAACCATCCAAGAGAGAAAAGACATCCACTAAAATCCTTCTCCAAAAGTAGCACATGAGTTAAGAGAGAGAGAGAGAAAATAATGATTTTTTTTAAAGTTGTCCTCCCATGAGTGTGAGAGGAAGTGATGATGAAAATGAATGGAGTGCTAGCCTTATTTATAAGGAAAATCCTAGCACTCCAAAATTCACAATATGAAAAGTCATGTCTCTTCAAGTGGGGCTAACCCCTCAGATTTTCCTTTACAAATGATAAATATGCAAAAATAATACAAAAATGGCCACACGTATGGTGACATCATGCCCTCAATGGGCTAGGAAGGCCTCTCCAAGGATATGTGTCATCTATTGTGGTGTTGAGGAGAGGTAAGAATGCTACGTCAACTCTCAAAATCGTCATTGGCGTCCAAGTGGCAGCAAACCCCATCATCATCCATCAAACCCTAGCATGATGTCATCTTCTAAATGCCCAGCGTCCGAGGTGCAAAGGGTGGAATCCAAAGAGGATAAGGTTGTAAATCATCCCTAGGCGTCCTCCAATCATCTCCCTGTACAACATCCTCCATACAATGCAATGTGGCCTATGGTTGTAGAGCATAGGGTGTGGGATTTTTGCCCATATTTGTGCCACCATGGCCAAATATGTCAAAGTCAAGCCCATCTATCCATCGTCCAAGGTATTGAAGATGTGAGATCCCATGTTCGTGTGTGTCAAGTCACTAGGTGACTCTCTGCTCTTGGAGAAAACTGAGGTCTAGAGGAAAATTGTTTTCTTTCCACAGTGGTTAATCGACACATGATTTGATTCTGATCTTGGACAAACTGAGTACTCATCTGATCTATCTCTTGAGTCAAGAGGGCAATTGGATCAAGAGCACTACTACTGGAAGCCTTAGTCTTTGTCTCTACCTTGACACGAGGATATTGAAAAGGATAAACCTTCGAGTCAAGGAGGTTCTCTTAAGTTTATGCACTATACTCTTTGGCTTGTGCCAAGGTGGTGGGCTTCTTGTCCTTCAAAATGAAACGGAATTGTCCATTGGGTGCATTCATGTAAAGGAGATGAACAAATGCAGTTGTAGGGCGTAGATCTGTCGGTATTTGACTATAGAATCTGTCAAACATGTTGTCAATATCATTTACTTTTTCATTCGCCTTCTTCTTTATCTGATTAAACTGTGCTACAAGCATTCTGTTCTCTTTCTTCGTTGTCCATATGTGCTTGAATAAATTGGAAAAGTATTCGTAAGATGCTATGTGATTGTCAGGTAAGCCTCTGAACCACCTCTGAGCATCTTTGGTTAATGATGAGGTTAATAGTTTCATTTCCACATCCTCATGTTCCACTTCTGCATTTTCAACGTCTTGACCCATGGCATAGAGATGATAATCCACAGTGACCGCATTATTTCCTGTAAACTTTGGAAACCATTTATGAGACTCTTTCGGCATGGCATTTGGATATCTGGGAATGGTGGCCATGTTCAAGGGATTGTAGAGATATTTTGCCCAAGGGTGAGCCATTGGAGCAAGGGGAAGAGTACCTTGGAAAAGGGTTTTGACAACGAGAGACTTCAGAGGAAGCCTTCTTCGGTAAACCTTAGAAGGTTTGAATCTTCCTGGGGGAAAATTATTAATGGAAGGCAGATTCTGGGAAGGTGGAGTCGCCAGATGAACTTCAAGAGGAGTTCATCAAGGGTGGAAGGGGCACGTCCTTCGAGTGGAGTCTCCAGGCAAGCTAGTGGTAAAGGCTTCGGGATGGTAGCTTGCCAAAGTGTCATTAGGGCAAGAAAGAGGATTCAAAGTCCTCCCCGAAAACAATGCCAAAATGTTATCACACAAGTTGTAGGTTGGGCAAAGCCTGACCCTAACCACAATATGGCGACAACTAGGAGAATACCTACCCACTTTCACCTCAGATAGGTATTCCCATCACTTTAGAGGTGAAGTGATCACTTCAAGGGGGGAATCCCGGGGGACCCTAGGGGGGAAATGAGATGGAAAGTGATACTTATTAGTAGATGCCCCTATAGGTCAAATTGCTAAATGGAAAGTATCTTGGAAATGAATCTCATTAGTGGTCAATGGTTTCCAAGAAGTTTGAGTACCTGCGAATGACGGTCGTGCCTACTCAAGACATAAGAAACACTAAGTATACAAGCTATATGTTAAATGGACAAGCAAGTTAAGCTTGTTGTCCCTATTTGCAGCAGTCAAAATAAGATGTATATCATCAAAGAAATGATTATTAGAGTTGCTAAACAAGATGCTAAAGGTATAACAAATGATGCAAAAGATAAGCTAGTAAACACAAGTACAACTCAAGTATATAAGCATAGACTTTAGCATCAATGTAAGGTTGTTATACACAAGTATTGCAAAGATATATTTGCAACCTTATGGATGTACCAAACAAGTTGTTACAGCAGAAAAATCAGCCACCAAAACTTGCAAAAAATCCACCCAAAAGATGCACTAGGACTAGTAGATTATGTTGGCAAATTGTTAGCAAATTATGACGGTTGATAAGAGAGTAAAATCAAAAGTTATGATGAGTATTTTGCAGCCCTAATGGATGTAGATTAAATTTAAAACAACAATAATACTTTCTTGGCCAAATGAGACACCTTCGTGGCTTAAAGACATGTATAGCTTATAGGTTAAGTTCCACTTAAGAAAATTTCAATATCTCAACTTTTCACAATTACCAATGCAATAATTTATTTCTCCAATGCATGAAGACTAGTGCCTTTCTATTGGGAAAAAGGAGTCTCTTGATTAAAAAAGTTGGATGAGTTACTTCCTTGGGGTTGTAAGCCCTTTTACTCCCCAAGGAAAACCCTAACCAACATGGAAAACCTAGGAGGGTGTAAGCCCTTTTACTCCTAGTATCCTTTTCACAATAGATTATTCAAAACAATTATAATGGACTTGGAGGGGGTTGTATGCCCTTATACTCTCCAAAATATCATCACATTAACCTTACAACCAAGAAAAGAGAGCAATGAACATGAAATCCTTACCTAGTTGAAGAATTAACAATATGAAACCCTAATTCAACAAGGAAAATCCACCATAAAGCAAGAAAATGTCTCCAAGAGAGCTAGCGCATCATCCATCTATCCAATAACATAAGACAAACCATCACAAGATAATGTAACCAAGAGAGATAGAGAAAATTTCCCAAGTAGGACGCAAATTTCAGCCAATGTAGTCTTCTCACAATGTGAGAGCTATGATAAAATGAAATAGAAATGATGCCTATTTATACAAATACTATAAAACATAGTTTGTCCACATTCAAAGAGTAAACCACGAGATAAGGGTAACTTTTCCCTTTTTCTTTCCCCTTTGCCAAAATAATGTTTTTTAATTCATAATTTGCACATAAGATAAACCCTATAACCATGAAGTCACCCTCTTGGGGCAACGTTTTGGCACTTTAGGTCAATTCGTTGAGTTTGAGATGAGTGTGTTAGGCCTCCAAAGGCCAAATTTCTTCAAGCCATGCCTCTTCCCCATGGTCCAAGGGCTCCCTCCTTCAAAACGTGCCAAGTGTCTTCAATCACCACCAAACCCTAGCCCTAGGGTGACGTCAAGCCCTTACAGGTTGTTGACCGCCTCTTCAACTAGGGGGTCAACTCCATGTATCATGAAGATATGCATCAACGGATGCAAACATGTCGAAGACTTTTTGGTTCTACAGGGCATTTTTTGCTCCAGCACACAGTTTTGTAAGCGGGATTACCGCACCCCTGCGCGGGTTTATAATGTAATAGGTCTACATGGATCGTGTTAGGTCAGTTGCCTTAGGGTTTCTTCATTAGGAGAGTTCCTTTCGCTGAGTGTCTTTTATCCTCAGGAGGTTAATGTGGCCTAACCATCCGGGTTAATCTCCCTTGAGTTTTTCACTCCCACCCAATAAATCCGCCAAAGTGGTGAAAGGCATTCTAATGAAGTCATTCCTAGGTAGCTAGTGTTTAGGAATGTTGTAAATGACCATGTAAGACATCACGCGAAATTTCGCGGAATTCCGTCAAGTCTAGCTAGGTTTTTTTTAAGGTTCCGAATTAATTAATTGGTTAATTAATTAATTAATTATGGGTATTTAATGTAAAACTTAGGTCCCGAGATTTGTAATAGGGGTATTTGTACTCAAAATAAAGCTAATGAGACCCCCTGCACACATGGACCGAGTTTCAACTCAGTCGGACAAGTTTTGCTAGGTTGTTTGTCCACTTAGGAGTTTTTCGGAAAATGGCGGTTTTAATTGCCAAACCCAGAACATGGGAAAATGTAAGTTTTGTAATAGTGGACCAAATTAAGTGAAGTAAAGGTGAAAATAATGTTTAGAGGGCCCACCTAACCTACCCATACCCTTCCTAACCTTTACCTACCCCTTCACCCATTCATTTAATTAAATTTCATTTTATTTCCCACTTTGAGCTTACGTCCCCTCTCCCACGTGATATAATAATTTCATGTTTTAATTAAAACGTGGGACCTCTCCTTCCACTCACACGACCCTCTCTACCCATCCACCTCACTTTGGAGTGTGAACTCCACACTCCCACACTCACCTCATTTCCCTCACGTAAGCTCACACGCATGCCTCCTAGTCAACCTCACGTCACCCTCTACGTGAAAGTGGAAACTTCATGTTTTAAATTTGGATGTTGCTTTGATTAGAGTGTGGGTCCATTCTCTCCACCATTCGCATACCATTGTGGAGTGTGGCCAACACATCCTCCCACGCATCCTCCATTTGCCTCAAGATCTCACACCTTTCCCTTAACACTCACGCTCATTTGGGTAACTCACGTTTCCAATCTTGGAATGAGATGGAAACATCTCATCTGAAAGTGGAAACCTCATTCAAAAGATGGAATTTGCCTTAAAGGAATGCGTGGACTCCCTCACTTGCCAAATACGCCCTCCATTCCTTTGCTTTATCCCCATCCACCTCATTTAGTTACCATTTCCCCTCACCCTAAAAGCTCAATCTTTCATTGGTTTTGTTGGAGTTACTTCACACACACCTAGGATTTTTTTTCCCTAAGGTTTTTATTTGTTTATTAGTCATAATTAGTCATTATCCAATCTCCTATATTTTAGGAGAGAATATTCTCTTTCAGTTCACACTTCAGTTTGACTAGTTGAATTGAGTTTAGATGTTGCATTGGGATCATCACCATGCAACATTGGGATCATCACCATGCTAATTCGACCTTACCTTGATATCATCACCAAAGTGGCACATTAGCCTTGATTCCTTGAGTTAACTCCTCACTACTTTCTGTTCAGTCAGTTAACTGAAGACTAGTTGACTAGTTAACTCAACTAGGTGGCAGTTCACTCCCGTAACTGCCTGAGAGACTAGA
>SNQJ01S0035326.1:0-28449 GCA_010110895.2 Picea sitchensis
GATCATTTATTGATCCATGAACTGAACCTTTGTCTGAGCATGACAACAAGGATTTACACCATTTGTGGTATGTGCTATTCTCAGAGGTAAGGGAGGTACCAGGTATGTTTCCTATATGTTTCTTCTAAAGTTCAGATCTGAGTTTTTGCATTATAGAATAGACATTGCATGAATCTACAAGTTATATAAGATCTGCTGTTACACTTAGAAGGGTTTGCATTTCTGTAGAGATCTGCTGTGTTATAAATCTACTGTTATAGATCTGTTAAGTTATATATCTCTGCTGTTATATTTAGAGGACTTTCTATTACTGCTATGATCTGAGTTTTATTGCATATGATCTAAGTTTCCTTCTTCTACTGTTACAGTTTGTCATAGATCTATATTTCTATATGCTGCTATCTCTGTTTGTATTTCAGATCTAAAGTGTTTTAGCATTAAAGTTAAAAGGGACAACAGATTTTAAAATTACCCTAAAATCTAACAGTAATGCATGAAAGCGGCTTGTTTGTGAGGTCAAATGAGTTAAGGGATTTTATTGTATAACTTAGTGAAATGCAAGTTGAAGGACTTGATGGTCTCACCATCCTTATAGGTGACGTTATTATATTCCTGTAACTTCTCGAATGGGCTTTTAGATTTCCCATAAGTGGATCTGAACCAATAGATTAACTCCTCCCAAGTAGACATAATCTTAGGAGGAAGTTCAAAGAAATCGGCCACAGCCTTTCCCTCCAAGGAGTTGACGAATAAGCACATGCAAGTATCATTGTCATTTGATCCTATGTTGTGAAAAACATTAGAAAATGCCACCAGGTGTTCGTTTGTAGTGACAGTGTTATTTCCAGAAAACCTAGGAATATATTCTTTGAATTTAGGAAGTGGACGAGTAGCAGGTGCTAGGTTAAGAGGAGGGGACACATGCCACTGTGTGGTTGTGGCATCTTCTTCAAACTGAAAAATCCCATGCTTTTTAATGACTTTGGTGGGATTTGTGGTAGATTGGAAAGGGATATGGTGGCTATATAAGCTACCAATCACCGATGAATATGAAGAATGAGAAGATGAATCACTTCCAGTGCCTCCAGAGCCACCACTAGATGCCATCTTGTGGATGATAGATGAGGGAAAGAAAAATGAACTGGATGAATCAAATAAAGTTCTCCTTAGAACACTTTGTTGGGTAGATAACACAACGTTCCTTCTTCCTATATCAGTAATAGGATTAATTTAAGGTGATAAGCCTCTCCTTCTTCTAGAAGCAAAAGAGACTAAGGACATGAAAGAAAGGCCAAAACTGAAGAAACAAGAAGGTTACTGCTGATTTCTAGGCTGTCTACGTCTAGCTTCCAATCATTCTTGAGCACTAATATCTTGTTCAATTGTTTCCCATGAATGATTAAGCTCAACACGCGTATTGGCAATGTCTAAAATGGTGTTAAACATATTCAAAGCAATGATGGTTTGATCTTGAAGACTGGGCTCAGTATTGGGTTGCCTTGAAATAGGTATAGTCATTAAGAAATAAAACAATCAAAGAATCAATATCAGAAAAATGGATGTATCAATGAAAAATCGAGTATAAAAATTAACCAGAGAGATATTGAATATCTCCCCAGTATGGTTGCCAAATAAATGTTGAGGAAAAGATATGAATGATCTTACTCAAGCATTTTCAGATTTTGCTTGGCTAAAGAAAAATAGACGGGAATGTCACCCTATGTTTATAGCCATCAAAAATAAAATCCTAACTCACAAGTATTGATTACAAGTGCTTAGGCTAGTCTTTTCTACAAATAAAAGCTTGCTGGAAAATTCATTTTAATATGATTTTCTGAATACAATAGTTGCTGAAATAAATGTAGAGACATAAGTAAAGACAACAAGATGATAATCAAGACAGATGAGACATAAAACAATCCTTTATTTCATTCCAATTCACCAAAGAGTCATTCTCTTTACAAAATTTCGTGCAAAATTTTCAGACCAAAGTCAAACTTTGACATCCCTGATGGAACATACAAAAGGACCTCCGACAGAAAATCAAAACTGAACTCTAAAAGCTGGATCAACTTGCCACAGATTGCTGCCCACTCGACTCTGCACAATAGCCTTTGTCAGTCATGAAAACTAATTCACAAACAGACAAGTCTACACAGACTATCAAAGATAGATCAACCCCTCTGAAAAACAAGTGTCTGAATGATGTAACTCATCCCTAAATCTTGCTGTCTACAATAAGACCCTGCTATCATAAAAAAGAATTAGGCTTGTGATGAATTAAGGAATGAATGAAAACTGAACTATCTCAACATAAACTCAAAGAGCAAACCTTAGTATGCTTCTCCTTCTATCCCCCTCTTATTTCTCCCTTTCATTTTCTTTTAAGCAATTTAGAATTGGTTGAAGTAGTTGAACTACCTCATTAGTTAAGTTAACTAAAAAGTCAACCAACATTTTAGTTAGGGGGGAAGAGTAATAAATCATAATAAGGGTTTTAAATAAATAATAACTAGTAGGTGGGACCCATTGTGACTCCCTTTAGCTCTTAACAATCATAACATAACTAGTTAATTAAACAAAACACCCATCCTTGTGACTCCCATCATCACATTCAAATTTGATAATTTTTCTCATTGACATTTGAAATTATTTTCAAATAATATATTACTCATATATCCAAAGAAAACATGTCGTCCAAAACTTTTTAAGTCAACTGTCATCAACAATAAATAAAATAAAACTCAAAAACCATATTTTCCACTCTGAGATGCAATCTTTCGTTGATTGCTGCTGTCACCCTTTGATTTCTCTGAAATTGCCTTTAGATGTGTTGATCCTTTAGGCCTAATCTCGCTAAGCACATGAGAACAATCGTCCCTCAAATGTATCCAGGAAGACACAAATTTATCAGAGCCATTGGAGGGTGAGGAAGGGGCAACAATGGCTTTTCCTTTGTCAGGGGCATGGTGGGCCTTGGTTTTCAACCTTTTTCTAGCATGAGAGGATTGAAATGGTGAGTGGACAGGTGCAGCTTGGAAAATCTGGTTAACAGGTGGGGGAGTAGGTAAGGACAAATTGGGCCAGCCACGATGTTGGGAGACTGCCAAGTGGACAATCTCTTTCCATCCGTCGTTTTCAAGAACCTCGGGTTGCAATGAGACATGAGGAGGCACGGGAATACCAAGGGCTTATGGAGCTTGGAAGGGAGGCCTTTCAGGCCTAGGTTGAACCACTCCTTGCCCAATCCAATTGAAAAATCCATCCTGAAATAACTGGCCTAACTCTTGCGAGTCAGCATCAAAGTGTATGGAGAATATTGGCTCTCTTGGGCCTCTGTTCCAATTACCTCTCCCTCAGTTGCCTCTGCGATGGCTACCTCAGCTGAAGAAGCTCATTCCTGCATGCATGATTGATTAGCAAATTGTTGTGGTGGGAAATCCCCCTATGGACTAGCATTTAGGGTTATATTATGCATGCATATGAGACCGAAAGAATCCTACTTTCTAACGTCATCCCAGACCTAATCCCCATTTCTTTTAAGCAAATACATGGTTAGATGAACATACCTTTTTTCGGGCGTTCGATGTTGATCCTTCTTCACGCTTGATCGCTTGTTGGCAACTCTCCTCCCAAGGCTGACCTGCATACAAAACAAGCAACAAACTATATATGCATTTTACCTATAGATTAATGGGTTAGAGATTCAAACATATATTCAATAAACTATGAAGAACTCATATAGTGGGACGGGAAAAGCATTTCTTTATTATTAACTTTAATGAATCAACTTACAATGTCGAGACTGGCCACCGCTCTGTGAACTTGATCCTGGGCTCCTCTTCAAATGTCCTCCAACTTCTTTGCTCTGTATCTCTCTTTGCACAAGGATGGCTAAAGGGTTGGGACAATGGGAATGTGCAATTGGGTAGAGTTTCTTTACTATTATTTTCCCCTTTTAAATGGGACCCCTAACCCTTCTTTTATAGGCAAGAATAATCTAGGTATTTGGACAAACCCTGGCCATGCATGGCTGGAAGGTTTAGGTAACTTACCCAAAGATGTTTGTTTCATCGGAAACTTTCCTTTTTTCATGATTTTGTAGGTACACACAGGCTGTTTTGGGTCAGCTAGCATGTACACGCATGCAGTAATGGAGTAGGGCGTGTGGGCCCTTATAAAAGAGGTTTTTAAGAATAGTTTTTCAACAGTGCTTTTGGAAAAAAATGAATCTGAGATGGCCTGATGCCAGGTAAGCATGTCTGGTGCAAATTAGGGTTATAAAAGATGCCCCCTAATGTGTGAGGTCAAAAGAGCATCTGATGGACGAAATACATTACCAATCTTTACTGATGTGCCGAACAGGTGAGCCCAGGGACCAGGAACTGGGAGGCGCCGTCTGCAAAATAACAAATGTCTCACCGAGGCAGGCATACCCATGCTCGGGATAAAATAGAATCATGGATACCAATCAAATACACTGTAGATCCATGTCAAATAACTAAAAGTGTAGCCATGAACAATACACAATAGAGCTACATCTCAAAATCAAAAA
Source organism: Picea sitchensis (assembly GCA_010110895.2). Classification (NCBI taxonomy): domain Eukaryota; kingdom Viridiplantae; phylum Streptophyta; class Pinopsida; order Pinales; family Pinaceae; genus Picea; species Picea sitchensis. The sequence goes on from SNQJ01S0035326.1 coordinate 4,556, forward strand.
GATATACATATAGAGTATCCATCTTCTAGAAGCTAATACGGCCTGATGGTTGGAGATGAGATCTTCAGAGCTCGAGCAACAACTTCAAAAAATCTTCAAAACTCGGGTAGGAGTGTAATATAAGTGTACGACTTTACTACCCAGAGGTCTTCGACGGCTTGTCGGTCATGGACTAGATAATCTTGATGATCAGACTGAAGGCGTCATTGATTCCGAACAAGGACTTGATTGGACATTCAGGATGGCCGGGTATGAGGACAAGAGACAAACTACAGAGGGGCCAACTCAGGCTTGGTGACAAACTTCCCTTGGACAACAACACGATAAATGATGAGACTCAGGCAACATGGCATTAACATAAGTTTACGAGGCAGGAGGCAACACAAACTCTCCATATGTTTGGAAGAATAACCAAACGGAGGAGGACATAGCTCTATGTAGCGAGAACAACTTCCTAAAGTTGTATTACATCCTAGGGTTTGATGAATAAACATACATTTGTGCTTTATCCAAGGGCGACTCATTATGCTGCTAATAAAGAAAATACTTTTCCCTTCCTCTTTTTGGGGTATATTTGATTTTTTTTTGTCTTTTTCAATGATTTTGGAAAAAGAATAAAAGAATGTTACGTTACAAAGGAGGATCGAGTGTCGCAAACATACTAGTTCCAAGTGCGCGGAACACAGGGATGCTCAGAGCAAAGGGACATATGCAAGAAAAGGACACTCGGGAAAAATCCTCCAGGGGCCAAAGGTGTCAAGATGCAGAGGCAAAGCGCTATAGGGCTTGTATATGAGGCATGCTTCAGATGGTTCAATTGAGAGAAACATGGAGCCGACATTAGGCCAAAGACGTGGTTATGCAAATGCAATTAATAAAACACACAATGGTAACGTCCTTCGATGTAAGTTTAATGAGCCCAGAGAAGGTAAGCTCGATGGTTTTTCATATTTAGAGAGTCTGAAAAAACGTAAAAGGAGACTCCATGGGGGTACCTTTTTCGAAGATAGTCTAGTCGGTTCAAAAAAGGGGTAAACTAGCACCGACAAGACGTCTATTCAAAACCATTTTAACGAGTGTGAGAAAGACAAGATCACTCGGCCATTTTTTCATTTTTAAGGAGTCTAAAAAAATATTAACTATGGACTCCGTCAGGAATGTTCTTCTGGACCAGCTTAACGAGTGTGAAAGAATAAGGTTACTCGACGATCTTTTCAATTTTAGTGAGGTTGAAAAGAGCTTAACTATGGACTCCGTGGGGGTTCCTTTTTCGTAAATTTAGTCCCTCATGCCCGAAAAAGGGTTAAAATGATACCTGAGAGTACTCTTCTAGAGAACTGAAGTTCCATAGAGTATACCTTTGTTCGTACAGTTGACCGTCCGAACCGAAAAAGGGGTAAACTACCACCGGACATACGTGACTTCAAATTTCAGTTTAACGAGCGTGAAAGGCCACAAGATCGCTCGACAATCTTTTCATGTTTAGAGGGTCTGAAAAGGGCTTAAAAGAAGACCTATTATATCTTTTGGGAGTCCCGAGGGTGAGGTCAAGAGTGAAAAGGAATCATGCAAATGAGGCTCAAACTCGTAATCAGAAAAAACAACAAGGACTCCCAAGCCACAGTGATTAGAGACAGCATGGATACCATAATGCAACCAGGATCTACCTAGGGCATCCATGTTCCGGTAAGCTCTACCACCAAGCCACAACACTTCTAAAGCAGCTATGATGGTTCCGTGTCGCAACCTGATGGGATCGATCCTATGGCAAAGGAAAAAGACAACGAGATACAAAAGTCAGGGTAGAAACCTAACCTACATGCTCAAGTTGATCCTCAGATTTTTTTTCACGGACTGTCGAAAATTACCCAAAACTCCAAAAAATTGTCCCAATACTCGATCATATCCCTCCCATGCAACTCCTGAATCACTCTAAATGGTTTTTGGTTTAAAGAAAATGATAAGGGAGGCCAAAAAAGTGACAAAAAGAGGCCAAAAAGTCTATAAATAGAAGCTGGCAACTCATTATCACCATTGCTGATTTGGAAATTGACTCTGGAGCCAAAAAACCTCCTCTGTCAAAAGTGTTGATTCCGAGAGCTACAGTGGATGAAACAAACTTCTGTTTGGACCAAGTAAGTACAAACTCTCTTATCTTTCATTTTAAGTCTTTCTTTTTGCTTTAGGTTTCATTTTTTGGGGGGGTGTCAACCTTCAAAAGGTCGGCCCTAGGTCCACGCGGGTTGTCTCAGGACAGGTCACATGTACATTCAGGCAGAGTAAACCCTGCACATGTGTACACGCGACTGTTAGTATTATAGCCCGCGTGGACCCCGTTTTTGAATGAAAAAATCTTAAAAATCAAGGGTTAACCCTCCTAAACCTTGGTGTTTTGCAGGATGTATGTCCACTGGAGAGAAAGAGAGCATGAAAAGGTTAGTGAGTTGGTCGGGGAAGACCCCAATGCTGTGGCTACCTTGATGCAATGTGGGTGACTTAAGTTCTTCTTATGTCCTTTTATGCGGGCACAACCTAGGCTACTGAATGCCTTGGTTGACTACTGACATTTGGATGCAGAGGCATTCATGTTAGAGGGGCAGTCACTGGTGCCCACGACCGAGGAAATTTATTTTTTGACTGGCCTCTCTCGGAGAGGGGAACTGGTCAACTTCCAGACTTTTCCTTTGGGGCCGCATAACATAGCGGAATTGATAGGTCTTTACTGTGAGGCTGATACAGACCGCTTGAGCTCACAGGTGCCCATAAGCAAGATTACTAACTTATCACTACAGGCGATAGTGTTGCTTATTGGGCGAATCACTGGTTCCGTGGGTCTACATCAGGTGTCCCGTGCACAGATGAACTGTGCAGTCCAATGCTAAAATGCACAAATATTTGATTGGAGTACCACATTGCTTGAGTGTATGAAGAGGCATTTTACAGATTGTTGTTTGTGGACACAGAGGAACTTTGGGTTCGGGACCGTTCTGTGCTCGTTATTCTTTGAGAGAGTTCCGAGCTTTAGTCCTCGAGTAGTGGTACGAGGACATCAGGCCTCTCTTCCTGCTATGTGTAGATGGGCAATATTGCTACCACGACAGGGTGGTGGAAGGACTAATGAGTCCTTCGATGATGATTTATTCACCTGGCTATCGTGGCAGATCCTAGTTATCGAGGATTACCCTTATGCAAGGATTGATTTTTCAAGGGATCCTGAGATACCCGTACCTCCTGGTGAGGAGCGAGGAGAGATGGGTAAGTCTCCATCATTGTTTTTTTTGTTAAACATATGTGATTTTTATGTTGTTTTTGTTATATATATCATTTTTTTTTGTTATACCAGAGTATTTGATGGATATGTGTTCGTTGTGTGCAGATGTGGGACCAGTGTGACTGGATGACTATGTGAGGAACATGCGTCATCCTTGGCCAGGGGCCGCACCTACTGCCACAGGGGGACCAGTAGTAGCAGGAGATCTTCCAGCCGAGGAGGCTGAGAGGGTATTGAGACGAGTTGAGCGGAACTTTACTGTGCTCACTCTCAAGGTCCCTATGGCAGAGATTGAGGAACAACCACCATCTATGTAACCTCATATAGTGGGGGCACCATGGCCGTGGGTCCGGTTGTTTCAGTGTTTAGCCAACGTTGTGGATCAGTATAACAGGGCCCATAGGCCCTGACCTTAGTTAGACATTTCACGTGCCACAAGCACTACTTGTATATATTTTTTGAGGGCATAAGCCTCGTGACTCGTTATTGGTCATATTTTTGAGGCGCTTGCATCCATCTGTGTACTCTGGTTACTTTATGATATTATATATGGATTTTTATGTCTTTTGTGTCTTATGGGTCATGTGTGGGAAAAATGTATTTACATGTTTATGTGAATGTTCTTTCATATGTGTGCAATATGCCAATGTAAAATTTGAGTAGCTAGAGTATCTATAACTTGGTTTAATCTCCTAGGAACATGAAAATATGTAATATAATCAAAGTTTCGTTCTAAGAGACGTAGCCTAAGGAATCGTCGGTGTAAATTCGGATCATGAACCTGATATACTCTATTTAACTGAGACACAACTAGTTGAGCATCGAGATAGACCCGGAGATGAGAGATACCAAATGACAAAGCGTCATGAAACAACTCAATAAATACACTATACTCAGTGACATTGTTTGTGGTATCACCTAAGCATATACCTCCGGAAGATAATAACTGGCCTTGAGGTGTAAAGATTACCCAAGCTGCGGAGGCAAGACTCCGAGTGTGCCGGCTAGCACCATCTGCATACCCAATGAACACCTCAGAATCACTTGACATCTACCACAGTGATGAAATATAACATTAACGACACATCCATAACACTAAAATAAACTAGAAAGTAATAGTACAAAGACTATACATATGTTACAAAAAGTTACCCACGGTGACCTGCCTATGAGTAATACTTCTTGAGGTAGAGCCCATTTCTAGGCTCTGCCAAAGAATTCCCTTTGAAGTCAACCAGACGATAAGCGCCCTTTTTTAAAACCTCTTTTATGATGAAAGGTCCGTACCACATGGGTTTGAATTTTCCTGCCCCCAGGGGGTCCTTATCTTAATCATAGACCAGGACAAGGTCAACTTCAGATAAAATCGGAGGATGAACAGACCTATCATACTAACAATTGAATTTATGTTTGTGAGCCTCGTTGGCCAGGGCCACATCACGACACTGCTCATTGAACTGCTCAAGGTATACTAACCGTTCTTCAAGTGGAGAAGTGTCTGGCAATAATTATACTGCCAAATTTAGGGACGGGATCTGACATTCGATAGGCAAGACTGCTTCCAGCCCGTATATGAGTTGAAAAGGTGAGAAACTAGTTGCAGTCTTAACAGACGCTCGGTAGGCCCATAATGCCGAGTATAACATCAAATGCCAATTTGACTTGGCTGAGTTGATTGTTCGCTGTAGGATGGTCTTAAGAGATTTGTTTACAACTTCCACCTGACCATTTTCTTGGGGGTAGTAGGGTGATGAATGTTCTTTCCGTAACCCAAGTTTTGATGTTAACTTGGTCATCATCTGGTTCTGAAAGTGACTGCCATGGTTAGTGACAATCTCCCTCGGGACGCCGAACCTTGCTATTATTTGATTGAATAAAAAGAGAGCTGCAGTTTCTCCATCATCTTTAAACGTTGGCATAGCTTCAACCCACCTTGTGAAGTAGTCTATAACTACGATGATATAGCAGTGCCCCCTTGCTGAAGGAGGGTTGCATGTAATGTAATCAATCCCCCACTTGGTGAAGGGACCAATTGTGATGACATAAAACATGGGAGCGTGATGTGCCCTCATCTTTCGAGAGAAGATTTGGCATGGGTGACACTTCTTGACCGATTCGATACAATCTTTGATAAGTTTTGACCAGAAGTAACCTACTCGTAGAATATTTTGGGCTGTTTCCAACCCAGACAAATGACCTCCACAGGCTCCGGTATGGCAATCGTTAAGCACGATAACTGCTTCTTCGTGAGTGAGACATCGGCGCAAGATGCAGTCTACACCTCTCCGATACAATGTATCATCGAGTATGAGATAATTCTTAGCCTGATGGCATATGCGTCGAAGCTCATCACGAGAAGAAGAGGTGGGGCACTTCAAAGTCTGGAGATAGATAAGTATATCTCCATACTAGGGATCCGAAGAGGTGATAAAAAGCATATCTCCTCTGATAGGCGATTCTTCGGGCATAAGATCACCTGACTCAACTGGAAGTTCCGAAATAAGTTCTGCGAAGACCAGTGACTTTTTGGATTTTGCTGAAATGAAATCTAAGTCAAAATCCTGGAGGACGACTATCCATCTACTGATCTTTTCACCTATTACCCATTGTGTCAACATGTACTAAAATGGATTCACGACAACAATGACGGTGGTCTTGCGAAATAGAACATAATGAAGGAACCGTTGAACAGCATGGACTGCTACCAACACAAGTTTTTCGATATGAGAATAATTGAGTTCCGGTCCTACGAGGCCTCGGCTCAGGTAACAAATGACATATTCTAAGAATAAGTCATCTTCCTGAACTAAGACCATGCCAATGGTTGACTCTACTGCAGCTAGATATAATAAGAGATCCTTGTTATTGTTAGGTGGCCAGAGCAGAGGGGAAGTTGTGAGTGCATGTTTCAATGCAGAGAAAGAGTGTTGAGCGACATCGTCCCAATAAAAAGGAATGTCTTTCTTAAGTAAGCGCATAAATCCCTTGGTGATCTCAGCATAGTTAGCGATGAACCGTCTTAAAAAATTTGCCTTGCCCTGTAGACTCTAAAGTTGAAGGATTGTGCGTGGGGGGGGCAACTGAATTATTGCCTCAACCTTGAGAGGATCGACCATGATCCCCGTTGTTGACACTATGAAACCTAACAAACGTCCTGATGTTACGGAAAAGCTGCAAGCGAATCCGGAAGTAGTGACAACGCTCAAAGATATGTCGGAGGTGTGTGGGATGATCCATTCTCTTGCGAGATCGAGATGATAAATCATCTAAATAGGCCTTGACTATATGCTTAAGGTCATGGAAAACAAAAGACATGGCCCGCTGAAAGGTTGCTCCATCATTTTTGAGACCAAAAGGCATCTTACGATATGCGAATGTACCCCAAGGAAAAATAAATGCCGTTTTGTGCTGGTCTTCAGGTTTGATTTGTATTTGATTATATCCTGAAAAACCATCCATGAAGGAGAAGGCCTCGCAACCGACACATTCATCAATGATATGGTCGATGAATGGTGTGGAAAAATTATCTTTTGGACAAGCCTTATTTAAATCATAGAAGTCTATACATACACGAATCGTCCCTTGTTTTTTATTGACCGACATAGGATTTGACACCCATTGGGTCAAATGGATAGGATAGATGAAACCGACTTTCAGCAATTTCTCAACCTCAACCTTAATGGCTATTGCTTTCCTAGGATTAATTGGACGAATCTTTTGCCGAACAGGCTTGGCATCGGAATAAGTTGTGATTTCATGTTTGACTATTTTTGGATCGATGCCTGGCATTTCGTTGTAAGACCAGGCAAAAACGTCGCGGAAATCTTTAAAAATATCTGTATAGAGTTGAATCTCTCCGGGGGAGCAGTCAACTCCGACGAAAACATTCTCCACAACTCCAGGGTTTCAGGAGATATTGATCGGTATGGTTTCAACGATGGTTTCCATATTACCCTCAGCATAAACCTCGTGTGTAGCTAAGGGATTAATAGAACAAGACCTATCTCCCGTCATAGTCATGGTGAATTCTCCTGCTTCAATTCGGCTTAACTCTGGGAGGAATTATGATCTGTGATGAAGATATTCCCAGGGTTTGTCCGGACTAGTCATTGCTTCGATTACTACTTCGTCAGAGGGAAAGACTAAGTCTAATGAATCGGTGTCAGCGAGAGAAACCTGAGCCCAAATAGGCTCTAGAAGTGGATCGAAATCTTGTACATGAGTTGGATCTGTATTGGCTGAAGTTTGCTGGACTAAAGAGTATGCTACTTTAGCTGCGGACAAGGGCATGGACTTGCCCGGTTGCCCTGTCCCATCCATTGTGGCCAATGGGGAAGGAAGCATCCACGGATCGTTGAAGTAAGTTGTGCGGGGGAGGGTAATCGAAGGGGAGGGGGAGGGTAATCGAAGGTACCCATCAAAGATGGGCACAAACCAACCCCTACGTTGACCATGCCTGGTTGAGGATTATCAATCATCGGGACCATGGATGACCCCAATGAAGGGTCAGGTCTAGAGAAATACAATTGATCGATGGTCACAATGCAGCCCTCGTGTGGAAACAACAAGACCCGGAAAATTGTAGCAACCACAACTTGCATGGCATAAGTCCAACTCCTCCCTAACAAGAGGTTATAGTCGAGGGGTGCGTCGACTACTTCTACCTCGACACACACGGTCTTCCCTCCTAAATACACGGGGAAAGAGGGAATGATACCATATGGTTAGAACGAATAACCATCGAAAGTAGTGAGGAGAGTAGGTGACAGAGACAAAATGGGCTGGCCAATGGCCTTCCAACATGCCAACGACATAATGCATGTCGAGGCACCCTCATCAATCACCGTGCGGAAGATATTCCGAGTAAAATTTTTCGTGGGATAAGCCACTACTATCTGAAACTATACATGGTAAGGCAGAAGAGGTTTTAAGTCGATTGTATCTAGCATGATTGTATCCGGATTACAAGTCTCGGTAGATCCTAAAGAGGTTAACAAGGCTTTCCTCTGGGAAGGGCAGCTTTGGAGGACCTCCAAAGCGGACATTGCACAAGGGGTTTGTGATAAATCCTCCACCATAGAATAGTTTTGGGTGGCCCTTGCGTTTGAGTTGTGAGAAGCTTTTTTGAACACGCCTTTGGGGATGCATGTCATTGTTTCACCCAATGTCTTCTCAATCTGTAGAGGAAGAGATGGGAGTTCGGCTTCTTTGCCCTTCTCAGAAGTGCTTGGTTTACTATAGTCATGTGCTCTAGTCGATATAAAAGCATCACCCTTCACCATATATATATTCGTGGATGCGGGGTTGTTGGAAGATAGAGAGGGTCCTTGGATGCCCCCTTCCGTGCTTGCAGAGGCTTGGGTTAGATTTTTCCCATGTTGAAATGGATTGGTTAACACAACAGGCTATTGCTGCATCACAAACTTTTGGGCTTCTGTAAGCCAAGCACATAGATGGGTTGGGTGGTATTCTATGCACAAGTTGCATGGATACCTCACCTTCCGTTTCTCAGTGTTGTCCCTGCCAGCATTATCAGTAGTTTTTTTATCCCCCTTACCCTTCTTTCGTTGTTTTTTCTTTCTTTCAGGCTGCTGGGTGGCCTTTGGATTAACCAATTACATTGTGTGTACATCCGACGTTTTGGTAGGGGGAGCAGCCAAAGAAATGGTTTGGTTGGCCACTGTGTGTTGTATAGACAACTGCTACAACTGCTTCGTCAATTGCTCAACGGGCTTCATTTGTGATGAACCAACAATACCATCGACATGTGGTCTATCTCTCTGTCTGGTTGTATCAAGTATTGAGCATGGCGCATCTGGCAAGATCTCGTATAATAAACCAGACTGAGAATAGATTAGCTCAAGTTGTTGAGCTCTCATGATGGCGTCTTCTTCAAAAAATACTCTCGATGTCGTGACGTCTTTGGATAAATGTGGGACCAAATAATTAAGGAACCACTCGAGTAGGAATGCTGGTGGGACTGGTACCTTAATTAAACTCTTTCGGCATCTCCATTCTCGAATGTGATCAGAGATATGGTCCGCTTTTGTTTGTGAGAAATTGGCCAACAATTCTGTGCTAGCATCATATCTCACAGGTAACTGGAAATGGTTTAGGAAAGCCATTGCCATTTCACCGAAGGAAGAGTATCTTGAGCGATCGAGGTCAATGTACCATTTCGCTGCACTCCCAATGAGAGTACATTGAAACAATCGCAACTGTATGGAGTTGTCTTTCAATGAGTTAGATGAGCACCAAAGATGGAAGGTAGTCACATGATCTCTTGGATCTTCGTTAGGCTTGGCTTCGAACTTTGGGATGTCTGAAGGCAACTTCGTCGGCATAGGAGGCCAACGCAGATTGTGACAGATAGGGTCATTCAACAACCTTGTCAAGTCTGGCAAATGCAAGGTTTCCAGGAAGGGTAGTTTAGGTTGTTGGTGATAACCTGGGAAAAAGGGGGCTGGAGTTTGACTGGCACCAGGTTTCCAGGAAAATTTCAGTTGCTGGCCTGGGTTCTGGTAAAAACCATGGCCATGGCCAGCATATGGATTTTGCATGTGAGGAGACATCATCGTCTGATTTCCAAAATAGGACATAGATGGTTGGGCATGCATTACATTCGAAGGACTTTGGGAAGGGTTGCTCCATGTCGGTCCCGTGGGGATAGGCATAGTACTTTGTCTGGGGTTCCATTGATTGTGAAAAGAATTACCCCAGATCAGCATTCCTGACGAGGGAATGGATCCTTGCCAAGAATTCCAAGGCCCTGATGCAGAATAAGTTCCTGGGTGTGCCCCCTGTGCAGGAATAGTACCTTGCATAGGAATAGGTTGTCCGAAACCAGGATTGCCCCCATTCAGGAAAGCAACGGATGAGAAGGCATTGTTACCAAATGCACCAAACAAAGAAAACGGTGTCGAACCTATCGGCATATTATGCGAAGGTGGTCCTTGACTCTCTGCTCCAAATAAACTATGGTGTGCAGGTGGCCCGACGGATGGCTGGTGTGTGCCACCGAGCGAAGGGGACGAAGGAGTCATATGAACTCCTTCGTAAGGGAAAGTGTTAAAGGGAGCGAAAGTGCCCCCATGTGGCCTTGCAGAGGAGCATTAGAGCTCCCTTCCCCCAGACCTGAAGTCTATGAAGTGGAATAGGAAAGTACAGGACTTGTACCTGAACTAGGCATCCCATATGAGAACGGAGGGCCTGTCGGACTAGGTTGGAAAGGGGTTGTGGCCATCGCTAGAGACGAGATCACACCACTATGCGATGTAGAGGCGATCAAGACCATGGTGGCTTGGACCGGTGACGGTGGGTTAGGAGGTGGAAACTCTCCTATGGTGACAACTCTAGTGGGAATTGAAGAATTCCCAGAAGGAGTAATGACATTTGTTTCCATTGCTATGTGCGACACTGTCTGGCACTCGTAAGGATGAACCGATATGATGGTGAGTGCCGAAAGATAAATGGTGGAGGTTTCAACTAGACCAAAATATTTCACTCCAAGGTCTAAAACGGTCGATTCCTTCGGATGTTGGTCGGGCACAATTTCTTGTGACCCGGTCGCTTCAAAAGACCCTTGTTGGTCTAGCTTTCGCCTTAGTGGTGGCGGGGGTGGCTCTAGTGTAACCGGCGGCAGGGAAAGAAGGCTTTGTGATTGGCGGAGCTCATGATCATCCACTATGTGAGAAGATCAAAGGCACCCTAGGGAATTCTATTCATTCAAAAACAACACACACTAAAAAATTCCCTATAAGATAAGACAGACAAACACTAAATTAATTGGAAGAATAGTTACAACAACCAACACTAGAGCAACTTACCGGTGCAAGTGAAACTCGAACACGGAAGCACCCTCTGGGTATACTTTGCAAAGTGTGGCCTAATTTCTATCCTAGGTACCGTGGTATGCCCCCGCAATCACCTGTGTATGTCCCTAAAAAAGATAAGCGACTAGGTTGCCAGCGCGCAAACATTCACCAGGTGGGTATAGTCGAAAGTCGGGTAGACCAAAATGAGTAGGGTATCGAGTCCGAAACCTATCAAGGGTATTGAGAGAAAGTGGTCCGAAAGATAACTGAGGACCTCAAACGGATTCGAGACCCATGAAGCTCCGTGACAAATGCAATCGACGGAATCCCAAGACAAGCCCTCTATATGTGTTCTCCACTATGATTGGTCCAGCTTTGGAGGGGTTATCTCCACTACCTTTCTGCACGCGAACTCGTGTTTATCCCCTGTGTTAGAGGGGAGTCCCATATAACTTTCATGATACTAGACTTGGACACTCCCTAACTTAGACTCCAATGTTTGATTTTAATGGCCTTGAAGAGTTTCCTCTCCAACCTAATTCAAGGCCCTAATCCTGAACTAATTGGTTAACCCTACAAACATAAAAGTCTAATGAATTTTAGATTTAGCGTTAATTTTATGGCTTGTCTTATGTCAAATATTATGAAAGTGAAATTAGTGATGTTTGAAAGACGAAAGTAAAAATGAACAGAAAGTTGGAAACAAAAACCTTCACTTAACGCAAATTTTCAACAACTTTTCAAATTTTAAATTTTTTTCTAAGATCTTTTGAACAACAAACTCAAAGCAGGATTTCACTCGACTACGAGATACTTACGATCTAAGTAAACTTTCAAGAACTTATGAAAGCAAAGACTTTTCCCTGGTTACTAATGCAAAATAACACTTTTCAACCAAACACAGAAATGAAAGATTTTTTTTTTATTTGAATGCTCACAAAGCAAAAAGGAAAAATATCAACAAGTCAAAAACCAATAAAAACTTCTGGCCTAATCACAGATCGCAAAGAATCACTTCAATAAATCACACACTAGCAACTTAAAAAAGGACTCTCACACTTGTCTAAAAACCCTAAAGAGAATTTTGATGAAAACTTTTAAATGAAAAAAGAAAGCTATGGCTGAGATCAAACCTAAGCTACTGACTGCTAGGACATAGATTCAAAAAACCTGAGAGGTATAACTCTTGTCAAGGGAAATGATGACTGCCTCACCCTCAACAAAAACTATCCTTCATAAGCACACTGCTGACAATTCAACAACAAGCGTGTGCACACGAGTTGTGTAGAGCCAGAGGGTGTGTACACACGTTCTGGGCTTATACAGGCCGCATGTATCTCTAAAACTCTAAAACAAATAAAAATAGACAATCCAAACCAGAAAGAGACCACTGATACTGAGAACCAGGATCTCTTGAAGGCTTAGACACTTTCTTTAATAGAAAAAAGAAAACAATGTAAGGAAAAATTAGTAGAACAAACCAATTTGAGGTGAACCCTAAGCTATAGAATGCAAACAACAAAGACTAGAAAGAGTTCCAGAAAACCCCTGAGAATGACTGATTCTGACAGGGAAGAGGATGACTGCCTACAAAATTTTCTGGAATCATACACGCTACTGTTACTTCTTCAGCTAGCGTTTACACGCAAGCTGTAAGAAAGTAGGGTATGGGTACACACATGCAGACCTTATGCAGGCCGCGTGTACCTCTGTGGGTCTCAAAAAAAATACAGTCAAGCAAAGAAATAGAGATAGCTGGTATGGAAGACCAGAATCTTTGTTAGCTCAGACTTTGCAGAAACTTCAAAAACAGGAAAGAAAACCAGTCTTTTTTAAAAATACGCAAAAATATTCTTAGGAACCCTAGAGACTTCCTCAGAATGGTCGCCAATTTCGTTGTGGCAGAAAATGACGACAACGCGGTCCCTTCACCACCCGCAGGTCGGAAGGTCCACGCGCACTCACAGGATCTTCTTCTTCTCTGCCCGAAGAACTCCAAGGTTCTTCTATTTCCCTATCGAGAAATCTGCACCCACAAATTCTCTTCTGCACTATCCCCCTTTCTTTACTTATCGGAGGATCAAAACTCGTGGCTTCGCAAGTTCAATGTCTATCGTCGGGCTCTCGAATCTCCGAGACCCGATGGCTAGTCAATGCTGACCTGTTCCCGTACCTATCGGGACTTCTGCCTTGTCAGGATTTCGCTACTCGCGATATCGTGCACTTTGATTTTCCGACTCCCGATACCCGNTCTTCAACTCCTTGTCACTTCTATTGGAATTTCGGGATTCGCGGGATCGCGAATCCTAATTTCGATGGATTCAGGACTTTCCTTTCTTCGATCCCCGATATGCGTGCCACCTGTCCTCCATTGACTCCTGTGGCCCCACTGTCCTGTTCCCGTAGGGATATCGCGTTTCGCAATTCCAAGCTGCAAGAGTTTCCTACCTCCGAAATCTCCGATGCTTCGAACCCCGACTTCTTGGAATCTCCTGACACGTGTCCCCACTGATGGACGGTTCTAATATGTCGGAATATCGCAGATCGCGATATCGCTATTCTTGTTGCATAAATTGGGAGCTTCCACTCGTGAATCCCCGATACACGATACCACGTGTAGATCTGACGGTCCCTGTGGCCTGGATCAACGGTTACGCTCCTCCTGAGCTTCAAACCCTTCGGACGTTCTCACCGTAACCTCCTTGCACCTCCGCAAGATCCAACAGCTCTTGGAACTTCGTGAAATATCCTCAGAGGATTTCGACCGTCCGTTCTTCCTTGGATGATTCTTGCAAAATGAATCAAGTACTTCCCCCATGAAGACTTGTTCATCTGCTCGCCAACCTGTGACGCTTCCCTTAGACTTTCAATAGAAGCTTCCCTGCGCTTATCCTTTAGTGAATTCGATGGCCTACTCCTCCTGAGCTTTTCCACGACTTCAGCCTCTTAGAAAAAGAGAACTCTTTGCACGCACTCCTTGCGGCAACCCTTCAACCTCGACTGAATGTTGAAGTCCCTCGAACCTGCGCACGCCTGTAGCAACAGTCTTTCAAATCTTCACTCAGGTTCACAACCCTGAGACCTTTACTTGGCCTACTCACTCCTTACATGACACTGTGCCTAACTGCACCCTCGAGGAAGTGAGAACAAAATCTATCTCTAATTGAACCTTCCTGTCAATGCACTCCTTGCGGACAATTCGACTGCACTCCTTGCAGGAATCCTTTGGCTCAATTAGAGAAACAATTGAAACTCATCCTTTCACCCTCTCAGACTTCAATTCAACCATGAAATCACATACACAACATATAAAAGAAAATGTATGACATGGAATAAACATTCATGAGCATAACATCAATACACAGAGAAACAACACAACCATGAATTTGAATCAAAGCTTTATTCTATTAATTCAAATGCCTGTACATGGGGTGTTCTTCATACAGTTCTCTGCATGCTCTTCTCTCCCTGCTCCTTTAATAATGTTACAATGATACAATGAGGGTGTCTATATTCGTTTTCCCTCTTGGACTCTAAAGCTATCAAATCTAAAATTAAATTCCTATCTACCAGCATTAACTATATTAAATGCCGTCTATCTAATAAAGGACGAGAGCTATCCACTCAAGGTCCATTACAATATACAAATGCGCTCCTTCATAAATGACTTCATTAAAGCTTGCACAACAATCCCAAAGTATTTTCAAAATTTATGCTGGCTTGTCCAGCTGTCTTCCACTTCCGTGCTAGCTCGCTTGATGTGCTGGCGATGATCCTGCATCATACTCCCTCACTTGAAAAATTTCATGGGCTCCTATCCATGAGCTCCTGCACGGTCTGTCCATGCTTCTGTATCTCCGCTTCTGTCTCCCAGCTGACATCTTCCACTGGATGATTCTTCCACTTGACTAGATACTCGAAGTATTCCTTCTTCTCGGTCTTCTTACCCACTCTCTTATCCAGTATGCATTCCATTTGCGACTTCTTTGCAACTAGAAATTGTTTCATCCACTGGATTACTGGCAGCCCATCTCCAGTCTCTGCTTCTCCAGCCCTATATGGGTATAAATCTGTGATATTGAATATCAGAGATATTCTGATGCCTTCCGGCAACTCAATCTCATAAGCATTTTTTATGAATTTTCTCAAGACCTTACATGGCCCGATTTTCTTCATCTTTAACTTATTGTATGTTCCCCTCAGGAACCTTTCTTTCCTCAAGTGTGCCAGAACTAGATCACCAACTTCAAACTGAAGTTGTCTCCGATGCTGATCGACTCTGCGCTTGTATTCCTGGCTTGATTTTAGCAGTCGTTCCTTCACCTGGCTGTGAAGTTCCTTCATTGTCTTTGCGAATTCTTCTGCACTAGCACTGCTAGTCGCATTCTGTTCTGAATCCCTCAGTTCAGATACTCCTCTCGGCTGCATTCCATAAACAACCTGAAATGGACTTTTTCTTGTACTCCGATTCACTGAATCATTGTATGCGAACTCGACCTGTGGTAATATGTGGTCCCAACTACTGTGGTTCTCTGTCACTAAGCTTCTCAGCAAGTCTCCCAGACTTCTGTTCACCACCTCTGTTTGCCCATCCATCTGAGGATGATAAGCATAACTAAATGCCAAGTTAGTTCCCAATTTCTTCCATAAGGTCCTCCAAAAATGCCCTATGAATTTTGTATCCCTGTCCGAAACTATACTTTTCGGCAATCCATGAAGTCGAATGACCTCCTTGAAGAACAAATTTGCGATGTGAGTCGCATCACTGGTCTTCTGGCATGGAATGAAATGTGCCATCTTAGAAAACCTATCCACTACTACAAAGAAGGAATCAAGTCCCCTTTGCGTCCTTGGCAACCCCAATACAAAATCCATGCTGATCGCCTCCCATGGCCTTTCTGGTATGGGAAATGGATGATAAAGACCCGCATTATGATTTCTCCCCTTCGAATGCTGGCAAACTTGACATTTGTCAACAAACCGCTTGACCTCTGACCGCATTCCCGGCCAAAAATATGACTCACTCAGCTTCACGAATGTTTTGTCATGGCCAAAATGTCCTGCTAATCCACCACTGTGCTTCTCCTTCAACAAATTCTCCCTCATGGAGCAATTTGGAATACACAGTTGATTGCCTCTGAACAACAATACCTCCTGGATTATATAATCTATCCAAGGACTCCGATCTCTAAGAACTGGATTCTCAGCTGCTTCATACGCTTCTGCAAAATCTGCATCTCCTGCGTACATGTCCCTGAGATTTTCAAAACCCAATGTTTTGACTCGGAACTCCTGCAACAGCAAACACTTCCTGCTCAAAGCATCAGCCACTTTGTTAGTAGTACCCGAAATGTGTTTAATCACAAATGTAAAATTTTTCATATACTCTACCCATTTTGCATGTTTCTGATTCAACTTCTCCCGTTGAGTCACAAACTGCAATGCGTGGTTATCACTGTACAATACAAATTATTTTGGGACCAAGTAATGCCTCCACTTCTTCAATGCCTGTATGATAGCATAAAATTCTTTATCATACGTGGAGTATTTCAGTTTCGCCTCATCCAGATTCTCACTGAAATATGCAATCAACCTCTCCTCCTGACTCAAGACTGCTCCTATAGCAAACCCGCTTGCATCACATTTCACCTGAAATGTCTTCAGGAAATCCGACAACACCAAAACTGGTTGTTCCGTGATCTTCTGTTTCAACAAATTGAAACTTTTCTCAGCCTCAACTGTCCAGTGAAAAGATTTATGCCGCTTATTCATTGTATCCATCATCGCTGCACTAATCCCACTGAAATTCCTGATGAATTTCCGGTAGAAACTAGCCAAACCATGGAAACTCCTCACTTCAAAAATATTTCTCGGTGATGGCCAATTCTTAATTACTTCCACCTTATTCGGATCCATCCTCAACTCATTAGCCGAAATAAAAAATCCCAAGTAAATGAGCTCTGTTTTCATAAATGAGGACTTCTTCATATTAATCAACAACTTCTCCTGCTGTAGTCTCCTCATCACAATGGCTAAATGCCTCATATGTTCAGCCATTGATTTACTATAAATCAGTATATCATCCAAATACACAATGACAAATTTCCTGATGAACTCCCTCAGGACTTCATTCATCAACCTCATAAAGGTATTTGGTGCATTCGTCAAGCCAAACGGCATGACAAGCCATTCATACAAACCTTCATTTGTCTTAAATGCTGTTTTCCACTCATCGCCTTCTCTCATGCGAATCTGGTGATATCCTCTTTTCAAATCAATCTTTGAAAAGTACCTTGCTCCGCTCAAGCAATCCATCAGGTCATCCATCCTCGACAATGGAAGCCTATACCTGATGGTTATTTTGTTGATTTCCCTTGAGTTGGTACACATTCTCCAACCTCCATCCTTCTTTGGACTGAGTACCATTGGAACGACACACGGACTGAAACTTTCTATGACCAATCCTTTGTCCAATAGTTCCTGGACTTGCTTCTTGACCTCTTCATTTTCTTGCGGCGTCAACCTGTACGCGGCTTTATTTGGAAAACTAGCTCCTGGTATGAGGTCTATATGATGACTCACACTCCTCATCGGTGGCAACAAACGAGGTAATTCGTCCACTATGATGTCAGCGAACTCTTCCAGCAGTTCCTGAATTTCATCCGGTAAATCATCCACTCTTGTGCTAGTCAGAACAATCCTCGGTTTCCTAACCACAAAGAATTGTGGATCTTCCTTCTTCTTAACCTCATTAAGAAGCTCCTTCCCACTCATGAGAAGTACTGTGTTGGTTACTTCCGGCTTCACCTCCTTATCCTTTATCGGAAGCAACATATGGGTTCTCCCATTTTTCTCTAGGGTATATGTTTTCATTCTCCCGTCATGAATCACATTTCTGTCATATTGCTATGGTCTACCCAGCAATAAATGACAAACATCCATGGGAATAACATCACACAATATCTTATCATTATATCCACCTATCTTGAATTCAACCAAGCATTGTTTAGTAACAGTTACCTGGTGTCCCTTCTATANTGCACACCCTGTCCTTGGTCTTGCAAGCTATTCTGAAAAGTCTGGTCCTTTGGACTGAACTTTCCACCTCTTTCTCGGGTGTCAAAAGGACATTTCACATCATAAGCGATCTTCCGCCTTCAACATCTTCTGCCTCAACATCCCGCCTCTGTGCCTTGGTGATGTGAGCTTCTCCAATGTCCTTCTTTTTCTCTGGACACTCATAATACTTGTGCCCATTCTTTCCACATGTGAAGCATGTGATGACTCCACCTCTTCCTCCTCCTCTACCTCTAGTACGAGGAAAAGTGTTTGCGTCAGCATATCTTCCACTCTGTTCTATATGCTGCCCTCTCTGTTCAACATATGGCCCTCTCTGTGAGGTCCCACCTCTCTCTGCACGAGTCTGAGGTTTCTTCCATTCCTCCTTGGGCTTCTGGAATTTCTCTTGGGCAATTGCTTTGCCTCTGGGCTGACTCCTGCCTCGCCCTCACTGACCTTGCTTACGGCTCAGCTTCTCTTCAGCTTTCAGAGCCATCTGATAAGCATCCTCCACCGTCCTGATGGTAACCATGCTCAATTCATCCTGAATGTTATATCTCAGACCATTTAGATATCTAGAAACCTTCTCATCATCTCTCTCCCGATGACCTGCTCTGATGTTCAGTTGATAGAATTCCTCAGTGTATTCTTTCACTATCATCAGCTTCTGTCTCAGGTTCTGCATCCTCCTGAACATAGTGATTTGATAGTCTCTGGGGATGAACTTTGCCTTCATCTTTGCAATCATTCGATCCCAGCTTTTAATTTTCTGCTTGCCTTTGCAGCGTCTGTCAGCTTGTAGCTCGTCCCACCACAATGCTGCATGTCCTTTCAAGCGCATGACAACATGCTTGACTTTCTTATCTTCTTCGACGTCTTCATAGTCGAAGTAAGTATCAAGAGCTCTAATCCAATCTAGTAGCTCCTCTGCATCCAAGTTTCCCTCGTAAACTGGAATGTCCATCTTTGCTTTTGCACCCATTCTGGAAATAGATTTAATTAGGTGCTCATTTGCTGCATCCTCGGCTGCAACTTCGTCTTCGCGTTCAACTTCAACTTCATCCTCTGAATCGCTAAAATCCCTCGCACTAACTGTGCGTCTTTGCGCTGTCTCCATGTCTTCGAGTCTTGCTCAGAGATCTTGCATTTGTCTCTCCATTTCTGGATTTTCTACCTGCCTGCCTCTTCTTCGCACCTCCCTATCTTCTGGATTGGGTGACTGTCTTTCTCTCCTTGGTGACATGGAAAATTTCCTTTCTCTGCTACAGAAAGCAAAGAGATATTCCCGCTCTGATACCATTTTTGATGGTAACGCGATCCCTTCACCACCCGCAGGTCAAAAGGTCCACGCGCACTCGCAGGATATTCTTCTTCTCGGCCCGAAGAACTCCAAGGTTCTACTATTTCCCTATCGGGAAATCTGCATCCACAGATTCTCTTCTACACTATCCCCCTTTCTTTACTTATCGGAGGATCGGAACTCACGGCTTCGCAAGTTCAATGTCTATCGCTGGGCTCTCGAATCTCTGAGACTCGATGGCTAGTCAACGCTGACCTCTTCCCGTACCTATCGGGACTTCTGCCTTGTCAGGATTTCGCTACTTGCGATATCATGCACTTTGATTTGCCGACTCCCGATACCCGATGCAACGAAACTCCGATGCACGCTTGAGCTGTCTCTTCAACCCCTTGTCACTTCTATCGAGATTTCAGGATTCATGGGATCGTGAATCCTGATGTCGATGGATTCGGGACTTTCCTTTCCCTGATCCCCGATATGTGTGCCACCTGTCCTCCACTGACTCCTGTGGCCCCACTGTCCTGTTCCCGTCGGGATATCGCGTTTCGCAATTCCAAGCTGCAAGAGTTTCCTACCTTTGAAATCTCCGATGCTTCGAACGTCGACTTCCTGGAATCTCCTGACACATGTCCCCACTGATGGACGGTTATGATCTGTCGGAATATCGCAGATCACGATATCGCTATTCTTGTTGCATAAATTGGGAGCTTCCACTCGCGAATCCCTGATACACGATACCACGTGTAGATCCGACGGTCCCTGTGGCCTAGATCAACGGTTACGCCCCTCCTGAGCTTCAAACCCTTCGGATGTTCTCATCGTAACCTCCTTGCACCTCCACAAGATCCAACGACTCTCGGAACTTTGCGAAATCTCCTCATAGGATTTCGACCATCCGTTCTTCCTTGGATGATTCCTGCAAAATGAATCAAGTACTTCCCCCACGAAGACTTGTTCGTCTGCTCCCCAACCTGTGACGCTTCCCTCAGACTTTCAATAGCAGCTTCCCTGCGCTTATCCTTCAGTGAATTCAATGGCCTACTCCTCCTGATCTTTTCCACGACTTCAGCCTCTTATAAAAAGAGAACTCTTTGCACGCACTCCTTGCGGAAACCCTTCAACCTCAACTGAATGTTGAAGTCCCTCGACCCTGCGCACTCCTGCAGCAACAGTCTTTCAAAGCTTCACTCAGGTTCACAACCCTGAGACCTTTACTTGGCTTGCGCACTCCTTGCACGACACTGTGCCTAACTGCACCCTCGAGGAAGTGAGAACAAAAGCTATCTCTAATTGAACCTTCCTGTCAACGCACTCCTTGCGGACAATTCGACTGCACTCCTTGTAGGAATCCTCTGGCTCAATTAGAGAAACAATTGAAACTCATCCTTTCACCCTCTCAGACTTCAATTCAACCATGAAATCACATACACAACATATAAAAGCAAATGTATGACAGGAAATAAACATTCATGAGCATAACATCAATACACAGAGAAACAACACAACCATGAATTTGAATCAAAGATTTCTTCTATTAATTCAAATGCTTGTACATGGGGTGTTCTTCATACAGTTCTCTACATGCTCTTCTCTCCCTGCGCCTTCAATAATGTTACAATGATACAATGAGGGTGTCTATATCCATTTTCCCTCTTGGACTCTAAAGCTATCAAATCTAAAATTAAATTCCTATCTACCAGCATTAACTATATTAAATGCCGTCTATCTACTAAAGGACGAGAGCTATCCCCTCAAGGTCCATTACAATATACAAAGGCGCTCCTTCATAAATGGCTTCATTAAAGACTTGCACAACAATCCCAAATTATTTTCAAAATTTATGCTGGCTTGTCCAGCTGTCTTCCGCTTCCGCGCTGGCTCGCTTGATGTGCTGGCGATGCTCCTGCATCAGAAAATCCCCCTACGGACTAGCATTTAGGGTTATATTATGCATGCAGATGAGACCGAAAGAATCCTACTTTCTAATGTCATCCCAGACCTAATCCCCATTTCTTTTAAGCAAATACATGGGTAGAAGAACATACCTTGTTTCGGGCATTCGATGTCGATCCTTCTTCACGCTTGATCGCTTATTGGCAACTCTCCTCCCAAGGCTGACCTGCATACAAAACAAACAACAAACTATACATGCATTTTACCTATAGATTAATGGGTTAGAGATTCAAACATATATTCAATAAACTATGAAGAACTCATATAGTGGGACGGGAAAAGAATTTCTTTATTATTAACTTTAATGAATCAACTTACAATGTCGATACCAGCCACCGCTCCGCGAACCTGATCCTGGGCTCCTCTTCAAATGTCCTCCAACTTCTTTGCTCTGTATCTCTCTTTGCACAAGGATGGCTAAAGGGTTGGGACAATGGGAATGTGCAATTGGGTAGATTTTCTTTACTATTATTTTCCCCTTTTAAATGGGACCCCTAACCCTTCTTTTATAGGCTAGAAGAAGCTAGGTATTTGAACAAACCCTCGGCCATGCATGGCTGGAAGGTTTAGTTAACTTACCGAAAGCTGTGTGTTCCGTTGGCAACTTTCCTTTTTTCGTTCTTTTGTAGGTACACGCGGGTTGTTTTGGGTCAGCTAGCATGTACACGCGTGCAGTAATGGAGTAGGGCGCGTGGGCCCTTATAAAATAGGTTTTTAAGAAGAGTTGTTCAGTAGTGCTTTTGGCAAAAAAAGAATCTGAGATGGCCTGATGCCAGGTAAGCATGTCTGGTGCAAATTAGGGTCATAACAGAAATAGTTCCTTTACAACCATACAAGACAACTCCTTAAAAACATGAAATATATTTTGGCTCAGGAACATATCAGACTCATGCAATCCAATCCATACAAATTGCTTAACTATTATCGATGAGGGGTGGGTGAATAAAGGTTCTGGGATATGCAAGGGGTTTCTATTGAAAAATGATAAAATGAGAGGGAAAAGAATCATGGTTACTGCTTAAAGACAACAAAAAACCAACTGTAATGTAAACCAAATAATATAAAACTGTGTTTCGATAGAAAGAAAATGCGATTTCAAACTATTCCAATATAGAATTCTCTTAACTGTAATTAAATTTTAAGAACAGGGAGTGAAAAATGGATGTGGGAAGGCGAGGGGGTTGTAATTAGTGGAAAGAAAAATAATGGTAGGGAAAGAGAGCAGATATTGTTCATAAAATTAATTAAGTAATCCGTAAAACCATTATATATCAAACGCAAAAGGTCCAACACCAACCAAATAGTCTCTGTGATCAAATGATCAATTATTGTGTATAATTCAATCAATTTTGTGCATTAACTTGCTCACTGTTCATAATCAAATATTTAACACAGTGTCATCAAAGCAAGATAATATGCATTCCACAACAACCTGTAGAGGAGCTATGTTCTTCTCATTTATCCAATTAATATTTTAAAACATTCCCCAAATGAATGAACAATCACTTATTTCCACTCTATTTAGTGTCAACTCATTAACCACTTCCCATCAACAATTAAATTGTAATAAGACCATATTGCCACAACACCCGTGTTTATCTCTGTTAAGATGTATGATATTCATTAAACAAACATAATGGCTAGTCAAACACAACGATCCATATTTTAATTGCAAAGATCATGATTTGCCATTTAAACACACATACAACAATTATCATTTCAATTCATACGACACTGTGGGAAACACATACCACTTAACAAAACACGAGATCATTTCTGTGACTGTCATGTCTAACTTCTTGAATCTAAACATCCACAATGTTGGGCTATCAACCCAATACAACAGGGCAACAACATCATGCCCGATCTCATCTCACGAATTGATCAAATTAAAAAAAACCATTTTTTTTAAGAACTTGTGACCCTCTCTGATGGCACAATCAATATAATATCCATAACATATACAGTGGATGGCCATGCCATGATTACCATGATTGCAATATTGCCATTCTAGAATTTAAAACACAGAGTCACAACAATTATTAACTCAACCTATCATGCTGTAGGAACACCACACATACCCATGCATCACGCATGAAGCATCGCTGTGCATAAATCAATTGTAAACTAAAGCTGGGTTAACAATTCAACAATTACAATGTAAGAGACAATGACCGTGCATTCAATCCAATTCTCCAATCAACCAAATTATCATGCCGAATTTATCAATTCGATTGTCATAATAACCAATGATAAAACATAAACAAGAAGAACAACATGGTGGAAAATGCTCACTAGCCAACACTAATTGTATTCACTCCAATGTTACATATTTATAGTACAATGGGTGATGCCACCTCATAGAGAGATTTGCTCTAGATCCTAAAATCATGCATAATGACTAGGCTAGGCAATCTTAACTAAATCATTAGTCATCACTTGAGGATATATTACTAATATCCTAAATGAATAATACAAATATAGGTGACAATTTAGA